>JAUMHL010000002.1:4161641-4209596 GCA_032362345.1 Sandelia bainsii | reverse complement strand
ACTGAAGACATGTATCTTTTCATGAAGAACATGGTCATTCCTATGTGTGTCCAAACTTTTGACTGGTAGTGTATATATAAAGATAAGTGTGTGTGTGTGTGTGCGCTCATATGCACCGGTTTCCTCCTCTGCAAAGCAAAATGGAAGTACTGACCTAATTACCCAAGATTCCCAGTAGATGTTCAGACCAGTTTACACTCATCACAATAAATTACACTCACCTCCCTCTCTACTGCCACAAGTCCTGCTCTCTTTTGGATTCATAGTGTGTTCACACTCTTTACTACTACAGTTTTTATTTATAATATTTCACTGTGCATTTATCAAAGCGAGAGTCACAGCAAGTCAGCACACTCACACACATACCATACCCTAACAAACATTCATTAACAATATTAGAAACACCCAGAACCTTGTTGAACATGTACATTTTATAAGATGCTGTTCTTCATTAATCCATTTGTTAACAGTCATTTCTAACACACTGTAACAAAACACACTGACTCAATATCACCTTAAATGTGTAATATGTTGTATATGATTTTTAATTTCTTTCTACCTACCGAATAAGTGAAGAGGCACACATATTCAAGCAATTTAATATCACACTTCTATAAAGTAAGGGGGCTCTCGAGAGGAGGATTAACAAAATTGTCAAAATTGATGCAGCAGAGCCTAAAATATTCTGACTCTGAGTCCAAAGAAGGAGCCAGGCTCCACAAATAATGTATCCTACAATTTCCAAAATGCACCTCAGTCACATCTTTCATCAAACACTCTCTACCTGGTAAATGGTTAAATTTCCTCCTTCTTAATCATCTGGAACGTATTCAAAGATACTCTTCTATAGGAGGGAAATATAAATATATATGACATATTTCTTTTACAATTTTTAGCCTTTTTGTGTAAGATTATAACAGAGAATTAACCGACAAACAAAACTATTTATCTTCAGGTAACGGAAATGAGCTGAAATTGTTCATACCATACACACATTTCACACACTTACATAGTCCAGATTTAGACAGAATTTACACTGCTGAAGTTTCCATGTTCAAGACACTGTTTTGTGTCTTCCGGTACACACTGTGTAAGATGTGTTTTATGTTTGTGGTTGTAGTCATTGAAAAAGATCACTGGGGCTTTTTAGGTGATCAGCGATACACATTATTTAAGCAGCAAAGAGCAGTAAGTGTACTGTACACAACTCACTGCTATCTACCACTGCTCTTTCAGCAGACCCATCACAGACCCTTCAGGCGCTGGTGTTCACCCCGAGGCATCATCCTGAGCACCAAACAAATGGAAAAGGGGTAGGTAGCATAAGCACTGATGGCCCTCGAGACTGAATAAATACAGGAAAGACTGCCACAAATGAAAACTGCAAATGTCCATGAAAAACAAAATAAAGTGTCACCATGTTGAGCAAACAGTTTGATTGACAGCTGAAATATCACAATTATCATAATGAGAATTGGACCCAAAAAAAATGAGTAAAACTCCAAAAGAGTGATAACATTCAGTATTTTTCCACATTCTCGAGCACTGTCAGCCCAAAGTGTAGCTCTGCTGCTGTAAATGGCTGTCATTTTGTCTGTCAATCTGAATAATGCAAAGTGGGTGGCAGGAGTAGCCAGACAGCTGAGGGGATTTGTAATACTGAGTGTCACATTGGTCAGAAATAGATTATAATGGCTGAGTGAATCATGAATTGTCCAACACAGTCCTCATTAATAGACAGAATGTGTCAGAAAAAAAGTCTAAATGAGGAAGAGTGAGGAAAGAAAGAAGCAAAGACAACATGATGCAAAGAAATTAAATATGAGGGTGGGTGGGGGGTATATATAGGTTGAGAGATGTTTGACTTCTCAAAAAAAAAGGTGGAAAGCAGGAAGTGAGGAGGGGAAATAGGAGATGACAGAGAGGTGTTTTCTCAGAAAGACAGATAAGAAGATAGAGAAGAGTGGCAGCAGGAGGAAAGACAGAGCAAACAGGTGGAGGGAGTGATGAGGAGCAAGACAGAGAGAGGGAGCGACAGTATGCCTCAACGGTGAGCTGTGAAAAGAAACAAGTAGTACGAGGAGAATTATACTCATGAAAAATACACAAAAAGATTGATTGGAAGAAATCTAAATGTAACCCAGGTGTTCAGTTACAGTGAACTGGGTGGATCAAAGCATTAAAGTATCAGTTGGTACAATTCTTCATCCCTAAATTATGGATCAAAAAATGATGCTTGTCAGGGGAAACACACCATCCTTAATGACAGTTACTCTGCTGCAACGCTTTCAGACAACAACAGTCTTGAAATGTCGTCATTAATCTCTTTAACATTTGGCTTACTCTTCAAATGAGATAGTATGAACTGCAATCAGGCACTTTACGAGCAGCTTGGTTGTTGAAAATGGATCGTCAAAGTATAGAGTATATGAGTGTGTGAAAGTCAACGCTTCAAGAGCTGCTTCCATCCACATTTTGTGCTGTAAATCATATATCTGAAAGAGATTTCAGGTGAAGACAATCATACTGGAGGTCCTCAGCTCTGATACGATAGCTATGAAAAAGCATCACTTTTGTTCTGAGCTATAGCTGACTGGGCACTCCTTATATCACTACTATTAAATCTATAATCCTGTTTGAATTCTACAGATTTCTGTACATACTGCAGTAACACTACAAATGGAGATAAACAGTCAGATGTTATTAAAACCACAGGTGCATTGAGAATAAAGTGTCCCACTCTACCAGCTACGGTAGCCGGTGAGCCGGCCATATATTATGGTCACAATAAACCACACAGATTTGGTTCAAAAAATGAGACATAGTCTGTTAATGTCTGGAAACTGCTAGCTAGCTAACTCACTTTGAATTTTGCCAGCTGGCTCATTAAATACAGTATATGTGGTGCTGCAGCTCAACCACACTGCCAGTGGCCACTTGTGGAAGATTTGTAAAACATCTCCTGGAGCATACTTACTTCGGAGGTAAGCAAACTTACCTTATATACATGTATATCTATATATATCTTCTTCTTCTAAATAAGATTTTTAAAAACTGTATATTACATTACGGTACTAAAGTAGTGGAATTTGAAACCTGTGTGTCTTATTTTTAGTTTGTACATTTAACCTGCACTGACGTCACATGTTAATTTTAGGGTGTCAAGGATAATCCTATACTGTGATTCTGACTTTTAATGTCATCCAGGAAGTGAAGTTCTGCTGTTGTAAGGCTGCAGCCGTGACAGTATTCTATTACTTTTTCTTTGCCAGGCAGAAGTTTAGAAAAGGCATGGGAAAAGATTTCCACTAAAAGAGCTGAAGATACACATCGAGACGGAGAAGGAGCAGAGAGAGTGATTCTCTCTTTGCTTCTGAAGGACAGAGGAAGAGATGCAGACACTGCACTTCCAATCAGATAGAAAAAGACCCAGTCATCAAGGTTTAGACTGAATGTGTGTGTGTGTGTGTGTGTGTGTGCATTTACTAGGAAGGAAGAGAGTGTATTACTGGGTGCGTCAGGATGGAAATACAGTATGTGTATGCATGGAGGCAGTGTGCTATGGCTGCATGTGTAGGATGTGCCATTCTGCCTCTATACGGATGATTTACTGCATGTGTATGTGCGAGAGACAGAAGCTGTCAAATCAGTGCTGACACACAGCGAGCGTATTTTTGAATAATTTATGAATATGTAAGATTAGATCTGCAAATTGATGCAGTCTGCAGTGAAATTATAGAAGAATTCAGGAGTTGTCTCAGGTTAGTTGGAACCTGAGATATTGTCAAAGTCATAAGAAAGTAGTTTCATTTATTTTCATCCATGCCCTCTCATGTGCTGTAAATAATAATTAACTTATTAGTTATTATTAGAATTATTCGTTTATTTATCATTATTTATTATCACTGGATATAATGATAAAAATCTGGAAACCTGCTGGAGCAAGCAAAGAAGGCTCAGTCTTCACATATTTCTCATATCTTCACATCTTAAAGTTGTGTATCCTGTAAATGAAAGTTTGGTGTTGCCTTCCTCTACAGGCACTGTATACAGATTGTTATGTTCTTCTAAAGCTATAACTCAGTGTCACCTGAGCCAGTGAGTGTGTGTTAAGCAAGTACAACGCAGCTAAGGCAGCATGGCTAAAGTGAAGTCAAAATCACATCACAACCGTATTATAGTCAGTATTATTGAACAGTGATCCCGGAAAATTCTCTATCACTATTCTGAGCTGCATGTTTTCCAAGTTCTCCACTGTATTTGAAAAAGTTTCAGAGCTGTTGAGCAGCGAGACAGAGATGTTTGGCTGAGGCTGGATGTGTGCTTGCGTGTTTGTGTGTGTGTGCATATTTTAACCACCTCAGTAGGAGACTGGATGTAGCAGAGCTGAACGAAGCCAAATTCTATGGCACAGCCCGTGGGACAGTCCCTCCACAAACACACACAAATACACACATATAAAGGACACGTTGCCATATGGGATGTTGGTCCAACTTAAACATCCATCTTGACTGGCATCTCTTCCCCTGTGTGTGTGTGTGTGTGTGTATGTCTCTAAGTGTGTGTGTCGAGAGCAGGAGGAGGAAAACTAAGCAGAAGCAGATTGAAATTGTGGGCTGGGGACAGAGAGAGTTGGGTTTTAAGGGGATGGGAGGTCTGAGGTCAAAATATGAGAAGTTTAGTTTGTACAAAGTCTTTTACTTTGAGAACACCTCATTTACTCCCCCCCACCCCACCCCCCTGCACACCAGGTGGTCAGGTGGACATTTGGGAACAAACCCACTGGCTCCAGGTGGTGGGAGTAAAAACACAATCATGTGCATCTTAAGTAACTTACAGACAGTCACAGCACATTAGAAATGCATAAATGCATAAGTGCAAAAATCCTATTGGATTATAGTTAAATTTGATTTATTTGTTATGACAAAATAAAACCAGAAAAGTTAAAGGAGACAAAACACACACAAATGCTATTATTGAACTCTTCACTTCAAAAGCATAAATTCCATTTAACATGCTTATATGTTTCTCAGGTATAATATTTACTGCGTTCATCATCTTAGTTTAGCATGTTAGCATGCTAGGATTATGATTATTGCAATTATACGACAGGGTGAAAACCTTAGAATGTGGGTTCTATGATTAACTGATGTGCAACATCTGCAAGTAAATAGATCCAAGCTAAACATTACAGCTAAACAAACAACAGTGCTCCCAATTTTAAAGGTAAGAAAATTACTGCCACACAGCTCAAACAGCTATTGGTGATGATATGGCAATGATCGGCAAGTGTGCAATGGTTTGGTGTAGTGTCAGTCATGTAATGCAGAGTCTGTATGATCCTATTTTTAAATCTGCTATCAAAAATCCAATTCACTGTAGTCTATTTAAACATCTTTTTGACTTTTGGATTAACTTAGCTGCACTACAAACAAAAAAAATCACATCTTTTATCTCTACAAACTGGCAGCATCCCTAGAGCTTTTGGTATGTGATTCACAAATATTTTGGAAAATGATACGCCACTTGTAGTCTGAAATTTTTTTAAACAAAGAGCCCTGAAGCGTGTTTTAGTTGAAAGGAGCTGTTAATCCCCAAGTTGCCTAGTTACATCAGTGATAAAATCAAGACGCACTCGTCTTTGGAAAATATCTTCCCTTACAAAATATCAATAAACCATCTCATGGTTCAGCAACAGAGCAACAAGATATAATCAGACAGCTGAGATTACTATCACACACACTCTCCCCAAAGGCTACAACATAATACAGAGATGATAAAACTAATCTAAAACACAGAGAAGAGCAGAGGAAATAAGAGAGAAGAGGAGCTTTGTGAAGGAGAGAATAGGAGGAGATGAGGACAGGGAAAAGTAGAACAGAAGTAGAGAGAATGGGGAATAAATCAGGCAGGGAGGGAGCAAAAGATGAAAACAGGAAAGAAAGACAAAAGGTGAAAGGAAATGCAAAGAAAGGCTACTCCAGGAGAGAACAGGAAAAGGCTAATAAGCACGAACAAGGAGGGAAGTGGCAGAAGTTGATTGAGAGAAAAAGAAAAGTAGCAGCAGATAGATCAGGAAGAGAAGAGAAGAGAAGAGAAGAGAAGAGAAGAGAAGAGAAGAGAAGAGAAGAGAAGAGAAGAGAAGAGAAGAGAAAAATGAACAAGAGGAAAGAAGGGAGTTCCCTTTTACACTCTTAATTGGTTTATGAGGAGCAGAAAATCCGCTCAGCCCCATGAAATGCTCAGGGCTGAAGACAACCTTGTACGTTCAAAAAGTCACTTCATTTTATTGATACCGGTCTTACACACACACACACACACACACACACATACAGGTGTTCCATAGCTTAAAATCTCAGCTTGTTAATATTAATCATGCACAGGCAGGTGTGGATAAAAAAGTTGCACACATGCACTGAGGAAGGACAGAGTGCGTATTTGCACATGAAATATACATGTGTAAGCTGTTTATGCCTTTGAGAGGTAACACTGCTCAGTTAGCACTAAAAACTCACACACCATACAATACACACACACAGAATCCTCAGGTCCACTATAAATCCTCCTCCATCACTAGACTCTGCTTTTATCAGGCCAACGGGTCAGTTGAAGATGTGTGTGTTAATGAATGAGCATGTGCACCAGGTGTCTTTGTTTGTATGCCAGGATAAAACTGAATTATTTAAAGGATTGCAGTCACAGGGAAATATTTTACTGCATGATGCTGCATCACTGCTGCAGTGGTGCTCAACCTCTCTGAGGAAAACACTGGTGATTCCGTAAGCACAGTGAACGGCATATTAAAAATGCCAGGCTTCTGTGTTTATCAGAGCGCGTGGAGTGGAAAACAACAAGTGCTGGTGATCCTGCCTTTCACATTAGTCTGTGTAACATCGTACAGTGATTAGAAGACACTAACATGTATCTGAAAATGTAGCTTTATAAAAGCTGTCATGATTTGGTTGTCACCTCAGCCGGATTATGTCTTGTACACGATGCATGTTAATCAGTGAGCTTTATAGGTGCTGTTGGGCAAACTTTTCCACTTTGAAACAATGGCAAGTAACACCAAGTTAGTGTGGGACAGATTCTTTCAAATGTAAAATGGAAACCTGTAGCAGTTGTGAAGCTAACGTGAAATAATGTTAAGATACATTTTGATTGTTAAAGCTACAGTACATAACTTTTTTACAAACTCATTTTTATGTTTTACATCTCAAATATGTTCTAAAACTGTAACTTATCATGATGGCTCTCGTTAAGTCACACTCACAAAACAGTCTGGCAGCGGTGCAGAGATATTTGCTTCTAAATGTTTTTCACTGAGGCTCTCCCTTTTAACCAATCAGAGAAGTTTAGTTTAGTTTAGTTTAGTGAAATTAATTTCAAACATATGTACATTCACCATAGTTACATATTATCATTACATTCTTGTGTTTGAAAAGGAGTAGGCTGAAGTATAAACTTATTTGGCCCTACCCCCTTCATATTTTACATCACTTATTCAAAAATAATTTCTTTCATTCAATGGAGAAAACAAACAAAAAACAAAACAAAACAATATAATTTCTTTCATATAAAGAAAAGATAGAATCTGCAAAATGACACAGATTTTCAAATAAAGAAACAATGATAAGTTCAATTATTCCTGCTCACTTAGTAAGATTTGCAGCTTCTTATGTACTGAAATTTGATGAAAACTAATACCTGAAGGACTTTGCAGAGTGTGGCAGACAGTATAAGAGCACAACATAGCAGGGAGCGGGAGGACGGGACAGACGACTGATTAGGATTCTCATGCTATCGCTAGCTTAAGTTGTATATTGTAGCTTTAAAGTTCAAACTGCGGAGTTAGATCTACTATCAACAAAAGAATAGCAAACATTTCTCCATGTTTTTTCATTTCATTTCTCAAAAAAACCAAAAAACTTGTTTCTTGTTGTTGTCACTCACATTACCACTGTTTGATTCACGGTCTCTCTCTCTTTTTCTTTTTTTTTTAAACTAAAAGACACAAAATCACATCATTAAATCCTTTCTCCCTTACTTTCTATTTTTTTCCTCAGTCTCATCTTGTTCCTCTCATTTTCTCTAACTGGTGCTGGCTCTGTGTTGACATTATGGACATCATTAATTGTAGCGTTGTCTGTGTGTTTTTGTGCGTGCATGTGCACATGCATATGTGTATCATTGTGTCTACACTCCCAGCCTCCGTGTCACTGCAGGAAGGCTAGTTAAAGTAGCCAATTAGAGGCCAGATGCAATTGTATACCACTTACTGTAGACGTGCTATTTATCTAGAGGGCTACGTAGCTCATGTCTGCCCAATATGTGACCATCGAAACAATATTTTTCATTCAACAATCTGTCCTTACAGCATTTAAAGATAAAGTAACATTCATTTTATTTATGTGTCCATCTGTGTAGCTCACTCTTTTTCTTTCTTGATTTCTAAAGGCAGTGCGGAGCCAATTACTGTCCAGGGGTCTCCAAGCTCCTTCCTTTCCATCTCCTGCTGGTTAGGTAGAGCTGACCAATCAAAGGTCTCACAGGGGGCATGTTGACCTGAGGAAATGTCATCTTGTTGAGCGAAGATGTCTCTGTCATTTAATTTAACATTCTCTACACACTGCAGCCTGTTTTAACCTCTTGAGTAAGTTCTGTATGCCATTTGGTACCCTGGTTTTGGAAGAGTTCACAAAGTTGTCTATGCTTAGACTCAACCCATGGAAACAGCTCTGGAATTAACACTTAGAAGATATGCAGGATCACTGAAAAATACATAAGTGATTTACGATATAACACTGCAAATTAATGGTTTGCTACATGTGTTGTTTTGGGACATTTGCTGAAAAACAACGATACTGTCTCGTGACTTTTTTTAGATCAGCCTACCAATCTGATTAAATGGTAAATTGACCACACATAGCACTGTATAGCGCTTTTATACCTTACCGCAGAGAGCACTTTACCTGAAACCTTTTTTTTATGTCCATGTACATTTTTTATATACTGGAAGGAAGCAAAACTAAGTGAGTGAACACTCCCATCCAACATTCACTTCAAAGAACATGCTGCTGTCAAAAGGTGGATTTGCACTGTGGCTACATTTTTTTTATATTTTTAAGTACTTGCCATAGTCACAAAAGCATCTTTCTGAGTGTCTGTGCCCTAAACCTCTTTTGTGTATTTGTACACACTCATATTGTACCACAACAAAGCGTGACTAACCAAGTGCAAAGTTCCATTTGGCATCAACCCAGAGACTGTTCTCTGTAAAGAGTGGGCCTTCTCTCAGATACTGTAACTGCAGAAAGATGTTCGCACCCAGCGTCTCTAGCCAAACCCTGCAGTCCTCTGTAGCACTGGGAGTGATCTGACTGGGTTTGAACACAGGGATGTTCACACAGATTCTGAGGCCTGAGGCCACACTGAGTGGGAGGCATCAAGAGTTGCTTCCTCCCAACTGCGCATAGAGGGCAACTTTGAAATATAAAATATATTCTCCTACATCTCGCTTACTCTTATTGCATCTATTTTTCTTAGACGTTATCTCTTCCTGTCTCGCTCTCTTAATCTGTACATCTATATCTTCCTTATGTGTGTCAGTGCTCTCTTTCTTTAAATATTCCTCCCTTTACTGCTAAAGATATGTCTTCCCTGCAAGCAGAAGAAGATGGAGAGGAGAGTTTGAAGCAGAAGAAAAAGTTTTTCTAGAACAGCCAGTGGTGCTCTTTCCACCTCATATCTTTATTCAATTCGTGTGTTCTGTAGAAAAGCCTGCATTCTCACGTACAGACAGACATAACACTTTTCAAAGTACCTAGGACTTTATGCAAGTATTCTAGCAGGTTAAATATCACACAGTGAAATATTCTAGGGAGATTATTTTCTGAGATGTTGCTGTTCCTCATAAAAGCTCCCTTTTTACTTACATTACAATTCCAGATAACATCTTTATGTAATTTTACAGATTAGAGTATATTTACTGTCAGACATTCAAATATTACTGACACCCTTATAATCTGAACTTCTTTCAAGTTAACACTCCTTGAGTGTGTCCCACCCATGATTTCATCTTAAAGATTACTACAGTAAATACTAAACTTCTGGCAGGGTGGTTTGTCTGACACAATCTGGCTGCGTTGACACTGGCGTTTTATGGATTTTATGCCTGGTCTAATATTCCCTGGGTATCAATTACTCATTAAACAACTCTGAACATTGTTCTCTGGCTGACAGTTACTATTGCCCAAATGTTGAAGGGCCCTTGAGCAAGATACTGAACTCTAAATTCCTCATGATGAATAGATCAACATGGTAGCAAAGTTGCTTACTGCCATCAGTATGTGTGAGTAGCACTTTGGATAGAAGCCATGTATAAATGTAACCATTGACGTAGGGACTAAAGTTTGGCATATCTCTCCTCCATGTGCTCTGATTTCTACATATTTTTAAAAGTCTATGGAAGTGCAATACAGAATTGCTCAAAGAGCAGGAAGCAAATCCTGCAAATTCAACAGAATGGGCAAACAACGGAGCAAACCTATACCCTGATAAGCTATATGAGCCCAGCAGGCACAAAAGGGTTGGGCCAAATAAAATCAGGATAGTCTTTGGATACCCAATTTCTCTATCTTCTTCTAGCAAGAATGACCAACCTCTACATTCTAAAAAAGACTTTGAAATTCATCAAAATAGCCTCTATCCCTAAATGACATTCTTCCTTCCCTTTAGACTCTTATTTCAGTTGGTTCTTCATTATTCCCCTAATAAAAAGACAAATAGAAGACCCAGAAAGAGTGGCAGAAAGGGAGCCTGATAAATTGATAGTGATGGAGAGACATTAACATTGAAAGAAATAGGTAGACAGAAGAGATTACAATGGAGGAGAGTGTGCCACAAACATGCTATAATAGCATTATAGCATGTGTGTGGGTGTGCGTGCTTGCATGCTTGCATGCATGCGTGCATGCAGAGGTTACATTGGTGCTATGGGCAGCATTGTGAAAAGGACGATTGGTGTTAAATTGGGGTGAAAAGAGGCTTAGGTAGAGATAGAAAGACTGAGTGAGAGAGAGAGAAAGCAAGGGAGAGATGGTCACCCTTCACTCCACACATGGATTAGAGGCTATAGAGACACTGACAGGCTCAAAACCTGGCTTACACTGTTAAAGCCCTGCAAACACACACACACAATTCAGTATGTTTCAGTCCTAACGGCTACAGTAGCGGAGGGGAATGCTCAACTGTTTGGCTGTCTACATTTCTCAATTTTGCTAAGATGTATCAGCTGGATTTCAAGGTCTTGACAGACTGGCAATAATTTGAGACTATTCAGATGGCCAATATTTTCAGCTTTGATGGAAATGCTTTGCATGGCACTGTTGCTTTTATTATCCACACTGGCTTTGCATACATTCAGAATCACTAATTCCTTATGAATGAGAAATCAAAGCAACTGTTTACCAACCAAACACGTGACTTGATCAAGAACTCTATATCTTTATGGCCTGCTGCTGAAATTGTTGACTTTGCTAGCATGTTGTGATGTTCTCTAAAATTTGCAATCAATCTCAGAAAAATAAATGTCTGCAGGTAATGGTTTACAGTGTTCAGCATCTTCGTAACCACGCTGAATACTGGCAGATTTTGATGTGTTTTTCCTACCTTTCATACAGCAAGTTTCCAGGATAACTTTTAGATCACAGGTAAAGTAAAATCCTTCTATAAAATCAATTTTATTAGAAAATGATGCCAGGAAGAATGCTAAGTATATGCATTTAAGGAAAAAAGGAAGGAAATGTTCCTTTGCTTTTAACTGAATTGACTTTAAATGTTGCCCATTCACATTACACACACATTACATTATATTTACGTTGATAATACATTAAACTTACCAGAGAATAGTTTCCCAGTTTCTCACAAAGTACAAAGGTTTGAAGTTAGTTAATCTTGCCATTGATTTGTTTTTGGAGGGAGAGGATTAAAAGTCAATTTATTCTTTTTCAAACAGACAGGGAGAGCAGAGAGGGACAGAGGCAAACAGAGAAAAAAAAGGGAGAAAGCTCTCCAAATGCGTTTAGTTTAATTAACAATGTCATTGTTTGAATGGAGAAGACGATCTCCAGAGAATTACAAGATAATGTGCTGGTGATGTTTATCTGTAAAACTAACCTTAGGCCATTTATAATGAAATTTTTTACTGATGTTGATTTATTGCAATAGCCATTTTATTGATTTCAGAAACAGCTGGCTGAATAGATTTCATCATTGTTTAAGTACTGATGTCAAGCCCTTAATATATTATTGCACTTCTAATCATTTAACAAATTAAGGTAATTTGGACCTATTTGTTCTCTATAAGTACAGGATCAAGAAAAATTGTCTTTTGTTTTGTTGAAACATATTCAAAGTCCCCATCCACTCAAAAATAAGTTTTTCTTACTGTTACTTCCCCTGGATTTTTACCCTTCTCCTAAAATAGCCTGGATACAAGACATTAATTAACATTAATTGACATTAATTCGGAAGCCAGTAGTTTAATCTTTGCACAAGTGTACTTCTTTGCACCTCTGTCTGAAATGGTTTGTTTTAACTCTGACCCTGAGCCCACTATGTTCTGATTGGCACCAGCAGGAGCCTGTTGGAGGGTCGAGTGGAGCGGAGTAAAAACTTGGCAGCGAAGCAGCGGGTGTGTACCTTGTGGCTGTGCAGACTCAAAACTGATGTCCATTTATGGACCAACAATGTTCATATGTACGACTGTCAGAGACGATGTGGGATCAGCCACAGGAAGTCTCTGGGAGCATCCTGAAAGCCTTGGGAAAGTGTTGTCAACATGACACAAGATTTTGTATTTCTGCTCTCATTTCAGAACTTTGTTGTTTAATCAGAACCCATTTCTCTTCTATCAAACCGTGCAAAGGGTGTGTACGTTTTCATCCCAATTTGTGACTTCTGTGAGATAGGCAAGTGGCTGAAGACTACTTGTCCTACAATTAGTTTTGGACAACTCATCATCATCCTGAGACCAAACAAAGTATCAGTCAGTCAAAAATCTAGTTTGACTCTGTTTGCAAAGTTGCAAATGGCTAGAAGCCAGTGTTAAATATCTTCACATTTGCCAAATGTTTAGCTGTCACACACTCACTCGTTCCTCCCTGAAAATCTACTAAAGCAGCATTTTGGGAAATATGCCTGTTTCCTGTCTTTCCAGGAGTTAGATGATCACACTCTCATGTCTTTATGATAAGTACGATAGTGGAGCCGGCAGCTGGTTAGCTTATCTTAGATAACCAGAAACAGGATAAAATGGCTAGACTGGCTCTGTCCGAACACTGAATCTGCCTATCATCACCTCTAAAGCTCTAAAGCACATTACTATATATCCCATGTGTTTAATCCGTACAAAAACTGTCACACTGACATATTTACATGTCAGTGTGGGTCTCGTGTGCTGCACGGTTTTTGGCAGGTTTTAATAAACTCTCTGAGGCTTGTTGTCACCCTAAGGTTGCCAGGTTCTCATGTATGTCTTGGCAAGAACGCAAACAAGCATATAGTATTTTCCAAAATGTCAAACCATTCATGATTTGTAGTCATAAAATCAAGAATGTGTCCAACTATCAGGCTTATACTTTTCTAACATCGACATGTGAGTGTACAACACATGGTCAAATGGTTGCATGGTTATAATTTACTATTTACTTTTCTATGTACAAAAGGAAAATTGCACACCACAACAATGGCTTCTCATGGTTCAGCAGAGCGGAACCCCCCCTGTTGTATGAGTTTGATGGAGCTGTACCTATCTGGGCTCAGTGATGGGCTTGTAAACATACTTCAGTCAACTGTGATGTTGAAGTGGTAACTGACAGTTAATAAAGGCATTTCATTGAACATTGCTATCAGGCTTTTTTCAGGCATGTGAGCTGTTGAGATCACCAGCATCTTAAAAGCTGATGTTTGCTCCATAGAGCCGTTAAATCAGCCGTACACCAGAGGCTGTTCTTCCATTATTTCTGTTCTTATTAAGAATCCGGTAATTTCATTAGTCTTTCATTAGACTAAGTCAGTGTTACACTGGACTTTTTAACAGGCTGGAATCCAGTGTTACTACAACTCAGCTTTTCATATTTCAATGAAATTGCAGCTTACTGTCAAAGTGCCCCCATTTATTCCTCGCAGCACTCTATTACTCTATAATTTGATGTTGACCCAGGTTAGACATGGAATATTTTTGCCTCAATCACATTTTCTTTTAATCTCAAATGTCTTCTGTTGATCTTGGGTGATTCTGTAGAGTCTGTGTAGAAGATCAGTGTTTAATCATTTCATGAGTCTAATCCCAGTGTCGCCTTTGGAATTACATGCCTTGTTTTCTTAAGATCAAACCTCCCGCTAGCCATTCCACTCACCCCGTCTTTTTCTATGATTTCACCTTTATTTGAGAAAATTGGTTCTTCAAAAACACAATTTCCTCTGTGAGAAATATTTAGGTCACTCTTTAGAAGCCATGTTGCTACCACTGATTGGACTGAAAGAGGTTTCTTTCAGCTTATGTCAACACATGCTGTGCTAGTCTGCTGCTACTTTATCTGTAGAATGCGGTTATTAGTTTTGTCCACAAAGATATTTATTCTGCCTTAATGTCTGGTCACATGAGAAGGTGACAAAGTTCATTTATGTGTCTTTGCAGAAGGCTGGCTAACCACTAATAAACCAGCAAGCCAGGTATATGCTAGTGTTAGTCAACCTCATTAATTAATGGAAGTACAAGAGTGGTTACAACTGAAAAAAAATTGTGAACATTCCAGGTAATTATTGACAGAAAACTGAGACTTTTTCTATTTGTAAATATTTACCATTCAAAGGAAATGAATGAGAAAATAAAATTATTTGTGTGCAGTTGTGAGAAAATTAGAGAACAGTCCTAAAATGTCTAAGTGCTAAACAACAGCAGGGAGATATTAACATTCATGACATTTTAATGGAGTGGACAGGGGGAGATAATTTGGGATGGACCATATCATTGTTCATTACTGAGCCTCCCTCTGTGAGACGCATGGACACATAAACACTTACAATAACCAGCAGGTGTGCGTGCATCCCTCGCTGTGGTTCGTATCTGAGAGAAATGATGGATAGGTGTCAGTGGCAGGTCTACCTCTCACTCTCCCTCTTTGTTTACTGTGTGTGTGTGTGCCTGTGTGATGGATAGGTGTGAGTGCAGAGGTCTTAGTATATTTGTCTAGACTCCATTAAACATCTGTTCACTGGCCTAATGTGTATGGCCCTGTGTCCTCAGGCTGCCGCAACAGTACTGCAGTGGCAGACATCCTGTAAACACTAAAACCATCCAAAGAGTGTTTTCGTGTTAGATTTTATTTTTGAAGAAAAAAAAACAAACTTTTTTTGTACATGGAGCCGGGTCTCCAAAACATCTGCTAGGAAACAGACTGTCAATGAAATTAATTCAAAATGGATGAAAAGTGGATCAGTCTCAAATTCTTCATGTAAATTTCCAACTTGCAAAAACAAGCACCGCTGTCTGACAGCAGCAGATGTCAGAAAACAACTGTCCAGTCAGAGGAGAATATGTAAATTACACTCAACACAATTGTCTACTAGGAATGTGCAGTTGCCTCCTTGCATGGCATAATTGACCAAAGCACTGATGCAAAGCACTGTGCAATTTTATGCTTCCACTCCACCAACAGCTTCAACACTGTTTTTGAGTTGTCCGTCTGTCCCATTCTTGTGAGCACATAGCTTAGGAGAAATGGTTAGATGGTACTACTTCAAAATGATCACAAACATCCTCTTGGATCAAAGGATAAACTGATTAGATTGAAATGAATAAGTGCAACTCTGCCACAATGTCAGTGATAATGGAATATCAATGAATCAGAAAATGTCATTATTTAGTGTATTGGACACTGCAGTTGGAATTAATCTACTGTATAAAGGGTTGGCACTAGAAATTTCAAGCATCACTTACTATAGTTATACACCACAGGTTGCAAGGCAAATGTGTTTTTTTGTGTGCGTAATTCAGGTGAACGGACCCTTTAAGACACTATTTGCATTGTATTATGTGGAGATCATTTGGGTAAGGTAAAAAAGCATCTGCCCTGTCTACATCTAAAACATCAATCAAAATAGAACTTAATTCTCTAAATCCCTTTATTGTCATAAAGAATATTTTTTAAAACCTGGCAACTCTTCCACCACGACCCACTAAACTGTAGGTGCCATCAGGCCTCATGGTGACAATTGCCTGGACAGACCTTAATAAGCTGCCTGTTGTCCCTCCTAATTCTGTAAAGCACTTTGCTAATGGCCTCAACATCAGCCGCTGACATGACTGTCACTATAATAACCTGAGTGCAGTGGCACCACTTAGAACTAACATTAGCGCTGGCAGTGGCTGTTCATGAAAACGACAGGTATAACATTGATTCTCACAGTGTGGCAGTCATGTCGGGGGCGCAGCAGCGAATATCAGCCGGATATTCACTGTCTATCAGTGTTAATTGTATGGAGAGGATTTTAATAAGCCCACAGGGTGTCAGCCGAGTCGGTTATCATATGGATAATGTCCTCTGCATCCACGACCCATGTCATGGCTGTCAATGCAATCGAATTAGCATGACTGAAGCAGTTAGCATTAACATCAGTATGGGTGATGGCTCACTACTCTAACTGCAGTACTTTACATTTATAGAAGCAGTAACGATCGCTCAGCATCCAATATTTCTCTCTATCTCTTCTTTTCTGGATGTGTCCTCATGCTTCTTTTCTCTTCATCTTTCTGTCCCTCCTTCTTTCGTTCTCTACCTCTCTGTGATCAATTTACCACTACACCTGTCCTCACTCCTTTTCTGTCCATTTTAATTATGTCAAATGATCAATTTTGTGTAGGTCTGCCATTATATTGTGATTATACAAACAGCAGTTGTCAGTCACAAATACACACACACACACGCACACACACATAGCAGTGGATGCCTAATTAAGTGTCAGCAGTCTTGTGGAAAGCAACAATGGAACGCAAACAAATGAAAAGTCCACACACACACACACTCACACAGCCCCTTGTCAAAAGGCTCTCCTCTCCTAGCTAATAACATGTCACTATTGCTGACACTGCACTACTTAACCAACACTGCTTGAGTGTGTGTGTGTGTGTGTGTGTGTGTGCAAAACAGTGAGGAGGAAGAAAAAGAGAAAGTTTGTGTATGTGTGCCTGTTTTTGTGAATTGACAGGAGTGTGTAGAATGAAGTCAGCTGTTGTCAACACAAACTGCAGTGGCTTTTGTTTTTAATCAAAGAGTGCTAATGTCTCCTAGTGTGTGAGAAGATTCAGTAATTCATTCATTTCTTTTGCCAGTCCATCTTTCGACACCAATCTGAAAGATCCTTTGTGGAATACATCAGTGTGTTAAGTGACCCACATATTTGCAAAATTGTAGCCTGCAAGCATGAATGAGCTTAAGGTAATTGTTCGCACCGCAGTTACTGATACATAATTTAACAGAGTGATTTTGAAGATGTACGAGGTAATTTTAAAATGGTGGCAGGCGCAGATGAGTTAACTGAGATTAAAATCTAGAAATCTCCCCACAGTAAATTCAGATTTACAAATTTATCAACAAGAACAAACCCAAATATACAAAAAATGTTTTTTCTGCAGCAGACAATTTGTCATTTCTTAGCAGGTAACGAATTCTGTTTCTTTTTTTTTTTGCAGAAACAATTTCTTCTTTCATTTTCACAGATGAAACAAGAATTTATACTGGACACACAATCTGTAAATGGTTCCTTGTGACTTATGTTAGTTATGATTTGACTTAGGTTGTCTCAATGCGGTGCCTTGATGCAGCTGAATGAAAAAAGCTGAATGATGATGTTGATGTGCTACATGCTCTTCCACCAACATAGCAGTGATACTTTCTACTTCCTGCACGCTAGTACACTACAGTTCAACATTCAACATAGAGTAGACTGTAATGTAAACATAATTTTTACTGATACAGAACTGAGGATAAATTATTAGCGCCTACCAATCTCACTGCATTTACACTGATCAGCTGATGAGTTATAGATTTAACAGGTTCTGATGGATTCACACAGCCAACTTCTTCCTCTTACAAATAACGTTTGCAATAAATTCATAACTTAAAAATTACACATCAGTGTCAGTATAAAACTGAACTGCAGAGACATTCATTAACAGATGTATTTTAAAAAAAAGCACATCCCAACTGTTTTGGTGACTTGCTAAGATATTTTTGACATGTATTTGTAGTTCAAAGTCTCTTCTTTTGCTTCATGTGTCACTGAGAATCATTGAACATCAATGGTATTTTGGAATAAGTTGAGCTGAGCTGATTATCTGTTCTTGTTAAAGCTGACTTTTCCCTATGTGTGGAAAAGTTACAGTCAAATTAAAATGTCCCCGACCAAACAAATACAACGCCACTTTCTAGTCGGAGCTCCTGCCTTCGAGTTTAGTATTATTCTATATTTTTTGTGGTGAGTGTTTGCGACTGTTGCGCCTCATCAAAGTCATCATTAGCAGAGGATATTGAGTCACACAGGTATATGTGTAGACACACACTGTCATCATTAGTTAGGTAAACAACACAAACACACACAGTGTGTCTTTGAGGTGTTTGTGTACGTGGCTCGTGGGCTGTGGCAGATGGTGGAAATTATACAGCTGAGGAGAAACAGAAAATCACTAAGAGGTGGTGAGCTTTTCGCCTCTTTAACTCCCTGTCTGTCTTTTTGACTGTCACTTTGCATTTTTTCTTCTGCCATCTCCACTACTGTAAGGACAAGACTACGTATTGTCTATTGAAGGGCACTGTAATATTTCCTCTGGGATTTCACTACCAGCACCAGTACATGTAAGTTTTCTTTTCTTTTCTTTTATTCCTATACTTATTATTTTCTTAAACTGCCCTTGCTATACACAGTTCAGGTCTTTTTTTGAAGACAAATTAGACATCAGTGGTGAAAATCTGAGCAGTCTCTAACAAATCCTCAAAGAAACATTTGGCTGTGTGGTGCTGGACAGGTAGCGCACAGTGGCTTCATCAGTGCTCTATCACTGGAAAAAGCTGTTGAATGCAGCCAGAAATGAAAATGATGAGAGCGATGACAGTTAAGTAAAACAGTTGCATTGGTAATAAAACAAACCACGGGTGAATTACCTGCAGACAAAGTGGGCACAAATCTGGACCACTGGCCCTTAAGGGTCTTGAAGGTCGTGCAGCAATTTGATTAGTCACAAATTTGTTAACTAAAATGTGGGGTCCTGTGTTAAAATATAGTGTTAAGTGTGTTGTAGTAATTAAAAATATCTTTACACTATAGTAACCTACATCAAGTAAAATAATTGCATGCAGTGCTCATGATTTCCCTACTTATCAGAATTGTCTGGAGCTGCAGGGTAAATATGTGCGCACAATTTCATGGCAGTGATTTGACCATCTTTTCAGTCATGTACAGTGGAATACGAATTGCAGTCTAAGATGCTGTTTGATTATTATTTAATTTCTGTCTTCTACATTGGCTCTGAAATCAAACACACTGAGCTCATCTCAATTTAATATTTCTTGGTGAATATCAATGTTTGGTTCACGTACAATGTGGCTGATCATTTTCCAAATGTGCAAGATATACAGAAGAAAAGAAGATCAAGATTGAGCATCATCTTCAAGCAGCTAATTTGACACTGAATGGGAAATTATGTTGTTTTTCCCAAGTCTGATCATCTTGTTTCCAACCTTCTAAAAGTCTCACCGCACCATTCAGATGCCAAATTCAACACTTTTCTAAAGCTTTTTAATGCTCACTGCAAGTGAATTTAATGCCAATTTCTGTGTTAAAACCTAAATAAATTTGGAAAATGAGCCTTTGTCCCAGTGAGATTAGCTAATGGAATTTGTGTAACGGGCAGAATGAGAAAAAAGGACAATAGGAAATTAACTGTTTAGGTAAATGAAGTGATTAGTAAAATGAATAGGATGTGTTATAGAACTAACAACAGATAATAAACCAGAAACAAACCTAACTGTATATTGAATAAAATAAGTTCTGTAATAGATGTAATATAAAACCTTAAACTGAGACTATTTCAGGCTTTCTAACTGTTTACAATGTGTTTTTCCATTCTGCATTTAGACCGTTTATAAGAACCTATGAATCAAATTAGGCTACACTGTGTGTATATTTGTATCGATGCATGTGGTTCTATTGCCATAGGTGCATTTAAATGCTACTTCATTTGTTGCCAAATGCATATCTTAAACATATATAGAAACTGTTTGAAAAGAAAACATGTATAATGTAATGAAGGGATCAGAGGCACACTGCTTGATTTTGTATTAGTACTGAGGACTTAATGGAAGAAAAGATTGTAACTTGTTATAGTAGAACCAGCAAAGAAAAGTCGCAAAGCCAATAAAATGACTTTGTAACATGATTTACAGTCTGTTTGCTGCCAATAGCTACCATAAGGTACGGATCAGTTCAGACCAATAGAGGTTGTACCAGCAAAACCCCTGAGTGTAGTGAAATTGATAAGGGTATGTTTTATTGCTTTCAAATTTAAATGTGTAAGAGAATGACATATTATATCTACATTAAAAGACTGCACATACACATGTACATGGAGAGCTTTAAAGTTAATTTATGTGACGGAGAAGATCCTTATGGCCTTTGGCTTTTCCCCTGTTAAAGATTATTGTTGGAGCAGCTGGTAACAGACTTGTCTTGGCAGAAGCTGTAAATCCTTTGCATTTATTGCAGTATTATGCACATGATAAACATTTTAAAAGCAGGAAAATAAAGACTAGAATTTTCATGTTGTACGCCACATTTTACCGTTTTCTCCCACAGACTGACATTCACCGTGTCCTTTTCTTTTTTCCTCTTCCCTTCACCCTCCCTTCCTTTTTGTCCTCTCTCTGGTTGTGTAATTACTGTTCCACACAGTGGCACATGTTTAAAGAATAGGTGAATAATCCTCTCTGCAGACAACGTCCCACTTATAAGCGATGAACAGATACTACTGTATGCTCTCACACACACACACACACACACACACACACACACACACATGCATCTGCACAGTACTTATGGACTAGGCCCTGTGAGAACATAAGGATGCACATAATTACTAGGAATGAAAATGCCAGAATTCATGAAGCCGGGGAACTGAGCAATAGGATTTGTCGGCTGGAGAGGTCAGGCGAACACCCCAAGGTAGGAAGCAACAGACAGTCATCCCAATTTTAATGAACACATGATCTGGCTCTTCCTCGCTACCACTCTTCACCTTTTCAGCTTTCATTCTATACATTCCTCTAGCCACAAAGCTAGTGATAAGTAATTAATTCTGCACTCCTCAAGGCTTTTGAATGCATAAATGGGTGCGATCAACACTCAGTAAAAGCTTAAGTCCTGATACACTTCACAGCTGTATGTGTAAGTAATAGGTTGATGTTACATTTAACAGTAACAATGATGTTCACTTCTAGTTCATGTGATTATATAGTTTATCATGCAGTGAGGCGCTAAACTCCTCGAACTTGCAAGACTACCTTGAAATAATCATACCTCCTGTTGTTTTGGCAGACATATTGCATGTGTGTGGTTGTGATAATATGCAAGCTGGGAATAGGAAGTCACCAAATTAATGAATTTTTGGCTAGCAGGCCAGACAGAAGGAAACTAACACAGGCTTGTGAACACAAACATACTCACCTGGACCTCTAATTAGGTTCCAACCTTTTCTCGGTTGGCTGGGATCGAAAAACAGAGGAGAGAGAGGAAAGAAAAATAGAAAGTTTTTTTGGTTTTTTTTCTAGAAAGCTAGACATTACAGGTTCTTACCCAGAAAATGCAGTGGAACAGGAAGCCCAAGTGAAACCGGAATCTCATTTAAAAGCCCATTGAGATTTCTCATATCACCAATAACTAAAATTCCAGCGTTGCCACACAGCATTTTTCACCAGTGAGTTGTGTGACTTTAAATTGTGAAAGTTTCAACTTCCTGTAGCTTGTGGTAGTGGTTGGTGATTTCTCTTAGAACACGGAAAGAAATGCCAAAGAACATGCTTAATCTGGGATTGCAAGATCTTTATGCTAATGGAATGCAGCCCAAGTCTAGCTCCGAGATAATGTAATGACTTTAGCTCTCTGTGGTCAATCACATCAAAATTCATAGAAGGAAAGCTCAATCATAGTGCTAATAGACTCCAAAGATTCAGCACTATAGATACTACATTAAATACTATAGGCTATTATTTGCTGCTTAAATATTAAGCATGCATGTGTTAGGTTTAGTAAAAAGATGTTAGCTTGACTTAAAAAAAGTATTTCTCTAATGTTACAGGACCTTCTATGACCTGGTAATGCATGGTTTACACTGTGGATCGCTGTGATCATGGATAAAATATACAACAGTATTCTGTGAGAATACATCCTCCTTTATCGTCTTTTTCTGTAACTCTGTCACAAACTTTCTCATAAGCTATCACATCATCATTACTACAAGTACTAGAGATTGTCCAACAATAACGCGAGAATTAGCCGTATTGGCCTGAGGGTCCAAACGACATGTGGACTAAATTTGAAATTTACTGTAACAGACTGTTGTTTTGTCTAGGTTTAGGATATAACCTAAACAAAGGCAAGACAAAGGTTACATCCTAAACCTAGACACGACAACAGTCTGTTACAGTAAATTTCAAACTGTATATGTGCCGGTATCCTTGTCTTTACAGAGACAAGACTACCAGCACTGAAATTTAAAATTTTATTTCTAAATAAGATAATAGATTTTTCTATTTCACCAGAAGGTTTTACTTTCTCTTATATTGTATTTTCTGTTCTTTCTTCCTCTCACTTTTCACTCTGTCCAATGCTTAAAAACTTAAATAACTGGATATTATCTTAGCACTTGATGTGAACTAATTTTAATTTACCATCTGCAATTTTTAACTATGTGGAGACACAGCTCTGGTAACAACATCTACATTGAGTAGCAAAGTCAGGGGCAATGTCACATACTTGAATGCTTCAACAACAAAACCAAAGAACACTAAAGTTAAAAACATGTTTTTGCTGTAGTTGCCGAAAAGTGCCACTCCCGCCACTTAAAAATATAACACCCATTTCAGCTAGGATGAATGTTGTGCAGCTATTTCAGGTACAGGACATTTATATTGGCTGCCAGGAATACTTTTCAGAGGATATGTTCGCTCCCTTATGTCTAACACTGAACCATAAAGAGTTTGGTGATTCACAGTTACATTAGTATATTTGAAGGACACCTGTACACTCATGTAACCTAGATATTAGTTCTAACTAAATCAGCCTGACCAGTGTTCTGTATGGGCACAACTGTGATTAAGATCTGATTAAGTTCAATCATTTAAAAAATCAATTAAAACTATTTTGGTAAGACTGAGGCAAAACAGCAATACAGAGATACATAAAATAACACAGAAATAAGAGCAGAATCGCCTTCCTCACAAAAGAAAAAAAAGATAACCTTCCACAGACAAAAAAGATAATGTTTCTTTATCAGGGCTAAAATGGAGTGTGAATAAAAAATAAAAACAGTGTTGAAAAGGTTTGACCACAACTGTGTGTAGAAGTGTAAAGAACAACAGATAATGAATAATCTTTTAGTAGATTTGATACAGGTGATAAAAGTGATAGTATAAAGATTGGGTACTTGAGAGGAATCTTTACTAAGTACTACTTTACTTACTACTATTCTAGCATTTTCAATACAGTGCAAAAACCTCAAATACCAACATCTACAGAGGCTTTGAGCATTTGGTAGAGATTCATTCTTAAAATTGTACTTCTTCTTTGAATTGAATAAAAACTGACATTTTTTATGAAAAGACTGAATGACCTGGATATTAACAGATGCCTCATTGTCTGGATCAAAGAGTTTCTGTTCAGTTGAGCACAGAGGGTATGTTTCAATGGATCTACAGTATGTCAGAACAGAGCCTTGTTAGCACACTAAGCTCCACGGGGATCTCTGTTATCTACAGTTTTATTTTCCCTGTAGCTTAATGAACTCTTGTTTCATGGCCTCGCTGCAGACTTTCTGAATATGCTGATGGCATGGCTTCAGTAGGCCTTACAGGAAAAGGGTATTATATGGAATTGAAACTAGTCACATGAAAGATGGTGTGGCCCTACAGGAAATGTAAAAAGGAGCTTGAAGAACACAGAGGAAACTCAATCAAGTGTTACCTACAAGGTCAAGTATGCAATACCATTTTCAAGTACTGTTACTATTGTTAAAAGATTGATAAAAATGGATATTTTGCAGGATTTTGTTTGTATTTCCACACAGACATAGAACTCTGGATATTCAATGGTAAAATGATGCTTAAAATAATGTTCTTATTAATGGCAGTAGAACAACATTTATAGATAGAGAAAAATCACCATGCTGATCTTTAGCGTGTTCACTAAAATACACCACCCAGCGCTCATGGATGGTTGTAACTTTAGGTTGGTGCCCACAGCCAGTGTGTTGAAAACTGCTTTGGACTCATCCTGCATATTTGATTGAGCCACTTTTTGAACTGCCCGTATAACTTTTTGTTTAAAGATGCAGCATTCTGCTACGTTCACACAAGACTAAAAGGTCACAGCCACGCTATGCTCTGAGACACTTACTTAGGCAAAGCAGTCTCATGCTCTACATGCCAAAAGTGACAATGTTAAAGGCTGAAACTCAATAACCGTCAAATTGATTATGATTTGGGTGTGATGGCTGATCAGACCACGTTGGACTGGGTTTGTTTCAAATATACAGGAGGACTTGCAACACACAAGCTAACAGGCTAACATTGTGAGGTTCCAATCTATTCTTCCTAGCAAAAGAGAACCAATTTTGGCGAGAATCCTGACATTTCCTGTTAATTACAGCTTGTTTCTCATCTTACATTAATCCAGACATACTAAGTATTATTCATATTTGTTTTAAAAAACAGAGCCTGTATCATACGCACATAGTGCACATACTCCTGAATGTCCAATACAATTAGAATGTGACTTGCTCTTGACAGCTCACAATCATTGAAATGCTATGACATCATATAATTATTCTAACTAGTTTCTATTACCATCAGCAACTATTTTATGACTGCTTCAAAACAGATCATAATCACAATGAAAATATGTTCAGCCTTACTAATGTATTTCCCCATTATTTTGTCCTTTTTCCGTCTTTGTATATCAAAATCTCCTTCAGGCAAATGGGAAGTAGTTTAGCGTTGCAGTTGACTGACATCCAGCAATGCCCGCCGTTGCAGAATGTTGTTTTCTTTTTAGTACTATTTCATTACAGCCACATTATGAAGGCTGCATCAGTCACCCAGAGTTCAGTTGTATGCAAGCACTGATGCCACATCAGGACAAGCCACAGTGTTTATTCCCATGATGAGAAGCCTATGTCTATCTGTCTGAACTTGCTGACCCCGGGTGTCTGATACTGTAATGAAGCAGGATGAAGAGATGCCCAGAGAGACAGAGTCACTGAATGAGAGGAAGGGCAGGAGACGAGAGAGGAAGAAACAGAACAAGGCAGGACAAGAGAGGTAAATACGTAGGGACGGCTGGAGAAATAGACAAGATGGAAATACATGTAGTAGGACATACTGTATGTGCTTGTGATCTCTCCCTCTGTTTTGTCTTTCTGAGTCTCTTCATACTCTCCATGGTGAAGGGCAGAGAAGGGACATGGATGCTGTCCTCAACCAGGTCAGGGCCTCTCAGCCTGGACAGTATCCCACTACACACCTCTCCACTCCAGCCAGAGCAACATACTGACAAAGAGCAAGTTGTCCAGCTCTCCAACTGTCCAGCAGACTAAAAGTAAACTCTGATACTAAAGAGACATGTCCTTACAATTTACTACACCCAGGAAATGCTGTGCAACATACAGCAAAGATATGTCAGTACATCTTCACTGATATCCATCATCAAAAACCCATTTCACCTGAAGCAAACTTTTTTTTTGCAGCATCAGATATTAATTTCTCAAAATGTTTATTTCCCACCAGGGAAGAGCCAGTTCATTACATTATAATTAACATAAATACATTTGGAAAAGCCCCATCAGACTGCATGGTGTGGCATCATACTGTTGCTGAAAAATACAGCAAGGACCAAGTCATTATAATACTTATGTAAACTAGCAGAAGGGCTAGGCTGCAGGGATTGCCTTTACTTCAGAACAGAAAATCAACAAATAGCAAAAAAAAATATTTTGCTTTTCATTTGGCATTTACTAAATGCCAAATAAAAAAACAACACTTTCTCCTCCTTATATACTTCTGCTAGTTTGTATGTAACTTGATGACTATGTTATTGTTGATTTCTTCACTTGATCCAGACACATTTCCTGGAGTGTGCACGCTAGGATCCAGGCTCCAAGCTGCATGTACAGGAGTTACCTTAAACTTGTACATAGGATGAGCCTGTTTGCATTTTGGGCCTGCAGAAAGCTTTTTTAAGATTCATGATGTGTGCACGTCAATCCCTCAGTGAGCCTACGGTTGCCCATCACACCCTTGGTTTTCCTGCTCCATGGTTTTCACAATAATGCAGAAAACAACCAGTATTCCAAATGACATGTCCCAGTTTTTCTGTAGGTCACTCAAACAATTTTAGTGATTTTTCAGGATTTTGCAGAATCATCAGGTATTAATTTTCTGTCTGGTGGTTCCAATGCCATAATGGATTCACTTGTATTTTCTATGCATAAACTCCTACTACATCTTTTTACACTTCTTTTTACTTTACATGATGTGAAAAGAACTGTTGTCTCTGTTAAATGCCTTGAATGAGTGCACTGCAGTACTGTGCACTAGCTGATCAGATTTTGTGTAGACACTGACAGACAACTAGCAGCTTCTGCTTCTATGCTACAATAAGGTGTTATTCTTTTTTTGTCCCTTCCTTTTATAATGGTACTGTGTACTACAATACTACAGTATCCATATTGCAATATGAGAGATGTCCTGGGTAACTCCCCATTAACTGATGTCATTACAGAGGCTTGTATAGACAAAGCTGCTGCAGCTTAATGACAGAAGTTAGGAGGGTCATCTAACTTTAATGGACTGAAATGTTAGTTAAATGTGTGGAAAATGAGTGCACAATACACTATATTAGATACTAAAGGACACAAGACCAATTCTGTTGGTCCATTTATCAATACATTATATACTTGTGTCCACTTCTTCATGATTCATCAATGGATTCCTGATTATTTATCAATCTATCATCCACAAAGTCATACAGACGCCAGGTCAGTCATCCATCCATCAGTTAGCCAGTCAATTAGCCACCCATCCATCCAGTCAGCGAGTGCTGAGTCTGGTTGAAGCAACCAGTCGGGCAGGTCATGTGAGTAATGAAGAGGAAGAGACACATTCACAGAGAATCATGGAGTCATGACCCACATATCATCTCTCTCTGACTCATTTTATTGCTCTTCTCATCTTTCTGTCTCCACTAGCCTGTCTCTACTTTCTCTCAGCCCCCACGGTTTAAACTCTTGACTCATCATTTTACTAAAAGTAGACTACGGCCTCTCCAGGGACACAAATTACTATAGTTTCTCTTTCTCTTAATTTTTATAGTGTTGCACTCTAGTTTGATGACATTATAAAGAAAATCTGGAAGGTCTATAAGTCAATGAGTACCTTCTTTGCCACCACAAACAAACCTACTTTTGTAACATATTGCAATAACAGCAGTAACACTACAATGTCTGGTTTGAAAATCAGTGATAAGTGAAATGAAATCCCAAGATAGCGGACATAAAATTGTCCCACCACTGTTGTCACAACCCTGTATTTATATTGACTTTATTGGGCAACGTGGTGGAAGTCTGTGTCCATGGACCTACTTAAACTACTCATGTATACTTGTTCTGTGCACTAAAACGGTCCTAGCAATTAAACCGTAATCGCCATCACATTTTGTAGGAAACGTGAACATACGTTTCCTAAAAAACATGTTTGCGTTTGCGGTTTATTTGCATAGGAACATTTTAGGAGGCTGAACAAGTATAAAATACAATTTAATCATAACCCAGTCGAGTCGTCCAACACATCATTTGATAAAGTTAATATAAAAACAGGGTTACGACATCAGCTGTGTGATACAATTTGTATTTGTGCGTATGTTTTAGGAGATGAAGCTGGATGATTTGAACTGAGATGATAATCTACTAAATGTTAAACTAACAGGTTTGCTGTAATGAGTCTTTTAAATAGACCTACTTTATAGCATCTGATAGGGAAAATAAAGTAAATTTAAAAAATTGCAAATCTGACACTAAATCCACACACAGTAATGATAATTACTATGATTCTTCACTGAGCAAAAACCAGTTTACTGTAGCCTAAATCCTGAACACATCATACGGTAGCATGTGCCGTAATTTATGCACAGGGTGCTGTGAGTGCAAGCTGAGGGCCACCTACAGACATCATACTGTAACACATGCCATCCTGCAGCAGAAATGAAGAGTAATTGTGGTAAAAGTAGCCAACTGATGCAGCATAGACCGACCACTTGAAGTGCTACATCTGTAATGTATGGCAGTTTAAATCTAAAGTTCAGAAGCTTTAGAAAAGAGAAACAACACTGTATCTAAAAATGAAGTTTGGGCCCTTGTGTTTCCACTAAGGGCCCTAGTGGTCCCTCAGATTCAGTATTTCAGGCTGGTAAAAAAGGAGGATGGGGAGAACAGCGGTATGCTGGCTGGTGAAGAAGGCCCTTGACCAAGGTAGGTGCCTTACCAAGATACAGTTGAGTACATCTATAAAGTACAGTACAGTACACTACAGCTACACTCAGAGAGTTGAATAGGCCCAGACATGGTTATACAACTACTGATGCAATGAACAGCAGTCAACCTGGGGGCTAAATTTGGCGGCTGCTGCTTGTGTAACTTAGGAAAAGAAACATTACTGTCCTGAAGAAACCTACCGCTTCCAAATTTTATCCACCCAACCCATCTATTGTAAATAGACCAGGAGATATTAAAGCATTTTATTTTTTTATACTGCATGTGTTCAGACTTTGATGCCTTCATGCATTTTAAATTATTCTTCAACCATTTTTCTCAGAGTGCAGGCACCCTACACATGCAAACATTCATTTACTTTCCTGCTTTTAAGTTTATTTAATGCAAGCTTTATTCAGACATGTCTGGACTGAATGTTGTAAAGGTAATTAAAAATCAACGATTACAAAATAAAAGTTAAAATGAATATGGGAGCTGCATTTTTTGTATGCTTATATCATTCTTTACCATTGGTAAATTTATCAAAAAAAGTTTCAAATAATAATAGTCAATTTGTCGTTGAATATGGACAGTAAACCCAAGGAAGATGTTTCAGTAAGAAAAAATGAAAGAAATTAGATTTTGTGTAGAATCTAGTTCGTGACATCACGATGTTGGCTCTTTATGGTCATGAACTCGGATAGTGATCAGAGAGAACGAGATTAGAAGAGAATGGCATTTAAAATCAGACCTGCTCAAGGTCTTGCCTTCAAATACAGACAGAGAAGCTCTGAGGAGGTAACTGAGAAGGAACTCAAAGTAGAAGAGCCACATGGGGTGGTTCGAGCATCTAATAAGGATGCTTTTTGAACCAGCCTTTTATAGGGAGCAGTCAAGTGAGACCCAAGGGCAAACCCTGTCCTTTCTAGACTGGAGATATGGGATCCTGTAGATGCAAGCAATGGTACCAGGGTGGTACAATGGTGAGCACAGTTCCACAAGATGTCTCTGCGATCAGAGAGTGTTGCATGGTCTGTCATCATCTGTGGTCTATGGTCTCTCTGCTCAGCACTGCAGGTAGCACTCAGGCCACTCTGCAGATCTTGAAGTCTGGGACATTAATGGAAGAAAACCTCCTCACACTCAGATAAGGTGGCAAGGTATCTCCTGTTATACAAAACTTTTCCAGCATTTTTCCTGGTGCGTAATCTTGTAACTTCCAGTCACGGGACTCCTCAGTCACCTTTCCTAGTTTGTTCACCAAGTGTCCAGTGTCCAGTGTCCAGTGTCCATTTTAGTTTATTTTCTAAAATCAGTTAGAGATTACTCAGCCTCATTTATGAATCAAACATTAATGACAGCCTTATTTCATATGCTCCCTGATGATGTAAATGCAGAAAAACAAAAAGGCATGACATAAATTGATTTAGAAAATCAATGTTTTCAGGGGAGCTGATGTCTTATTTAGAAGAGCTTCCAGTGCCTGCATGGGTCTCCAATTCCCTCAGTTTAAAGACATGCAGTTTACGATGGTAATGGGTGGCTGTCTGGACAACCTTTCTTAGCCACCATGACCTGCATTTAAAAATGAATGAAAGGGTGCTAAAAGGATTGCACAAGGTCTTCTTCTACTTAACACATTCAAGTAGTATCACTGTCAATTGCATCGTGTTTAAGCCTCCCTCAGACATTCCTACACCACCTATTTAATTTATTTGTATTCATTATGTACCCTACTACTTGTTTAAAAGAATCAATTTCCGTGTGAGGAATATTCAGGTTCAGTATTTTTCTTTAGTTAGAGCTGCCATCGTCTAATGTGTACAGAACATTTTGTGCATCACATGCAGCGACTGATAATGTTCTACAATTTAGGTTTTTTTTCCCACCGCTGTCATACTTTCTTCCTTGATAACGCCTTATCATCCACATGTATAAACAGTCCATTCTTATCACATTACCGTAAATTAAAATGTCTCCCACCTGTAGAAGACCACACTAAATGATCCTGCACACTAATGACAATGTATTCTGAAGTGTTTAGTGTAGACAAGAATAAGTAAATCAAAAGCGTCATTCCTCATTTCAAAAAAGTTAGAGCTTATCATATTTCAGCAACAGGGGATGCAAAAATTATTATCCCACAGAAGCAGATTTGGCAGATTTCAGAGGAATGGAAGCAAAAACAAATTTAAATAGTGATATGATATAAACACATATACTTATTCAAAAACACCCAAACATGCGTATAATCCCTCAGAATGTGTTTATATGTGCTGCTGGGAAGTTGCTGTTTGGAAGCTTTCAACTTGGAACGCAAAATAGATTTTTAGATATATATCCCACCCACAAACAGTATGTGTTTATTTTTACCAAGCTGCAAGTGTGTGCTCTTATTTGAGTATTATTGGGACTATGCATGACTATTTGTATGTGTATGTTCGAATATGTCAGAGTGGGTGGATGTATCCATGTGCTAGCTGAGAAAAGCATGCATGTGTGTATTCAGTCGCTCTCTCCAGTCAAAGTATAGCTGATTGTAGCACTCACAAAATAAGCCTGAAGTTTTGCTTATGATCTGCTGTGCAACTGAATTATCCTATCAAAATGCATAATTTTTTATCTACATGTTTTTGAGCGGTGGGTGGGGGTCAATTTGTCGAGTGCATGCTGCAATTACACATTAAGAGGTAACCCACAATGATATCACAAATACTGACTCACTGCTTAGAAGATGGCACAAAATGTACATCCAGACACATAAAACACCAACACTGACTCACCACACATACACACAGCTGGATGACCGGCCTGCTGACAGATGTGATACAGAGTTAAGGAAGAAGGCTGCACAGTACAAAAACGAGAGAGAAAGAAGCAACAATAGGGGAAACTGTCACAAACCAAGCCATGTATTAAAGATGATTTATTGAGACGTAAATTGTTTTCTCGAGCTTTGAAAGTCTGTATGTTGTTTCTAAGCCGTCAGAGCACCTTTCGCCTGACTTTCAGTGAATCAACACACTAGATTTGAACAAAATTTTAGCCTCAGTCACAGGCTATGCTCAAATGTGCTGTCAAAACTGAGAATGTCTAGCACTAACATACCATGATTGGAGAGCTTATTTCCATTTCATGATGTTACAGCAGCTGTTTGGCACTTTTTCAGTTGCCTACTAACACCCAACACAGCATATGCTTTAAGACTCACTTCAGCCAAATACCACTTTAATTTTCCGAACCATATGGTGTGTTTGCAGTTGTTTTATACAAGGCGTGTTTGCAGTTTGTGAAAAGGATAGACAAAAACAGCACTTTCGGCTTGCTCGTCATCTGAAGTTGTTTTAGGCAGGTGTGCTAAAGACGTGCTAAAGAGCAATGGAGGACAAATCACAAATTGTGGAACAAAGATGATGTGATTTCTCAAGCAGATTTTTATAACTTTTTGAAAAAGGCACTGTTGATTTCAACACCAAGAATGCCTTTTAGGAGAGAATGAGAAAAACAGAGTCCCTTGACCCCCATTTGTAGACCAAAAGTGGATTTCATGACTGGATTTTTTTGTTGTGATACAATCAAGGAAGTTTTGATAATTGTCCATTTCTGTAACTGGACAAAAAACAGTACAGTGCATGTGTATGGCATAAATCCCTGTGACGGGTTTGTGCTGGTGGTAAAATGACACTGTGTCTATGAATGTGGCTACAGAAGCAGTGGTGTGCATTGCTGTCTGCCACCTTGATACTAGGAAGGTGGGGGGGGGGGGGGGGGGGGGGGGGGGGGGGGTGCTGTAGAGATTATTTATGTTCTATCCATAAAGTTGTAATGATTTTGAATCAAAATGTGTGCAGTATCAAGGGTTTCTTAAAGTCTAAACTGGCTGTGCAACCAAAAGAAAGTATCAAAGTAAGAGTAGTCAGTTTTAATTTGATCACCATTGCATCATTGTATTCTTCTGAACAGAGTTTTTTTTAAGTCAGTCATCTGTTCTCTTTTCTTGTCTAACACTCACTCAAAACCCTTGGTCTCTCAGCATATGACAGGTTGACAACAGAAATAAAAAAAAAACCTTAGTTGAGTCATATAGAGAAAAAAAGATGGATTAAAAGAGAAATCGAAAGAGAAAAAATACAAGCTGCAACAAAATGAGTTTTACATGAGGCATCGCTGACTTCAACATTGTCACAAACTAACTCTTGAACACTACAAAAGTATTTAAGGAAGTTATTTGTTTGACAAGTCTACCACTTTTAACCTGCGTATCTCTCTTCCACACACAAACACACGAATGTACCGTAACATTTATCAGAGAAGTCAGGGTTCATCTTTCCCTGAGGATTAAATCGTGACCTCTCCCACTCATCCACTCTACTTCTTTCCCTCTCGGCCTCTCCATGCTTTATTGATCAATCCTATGATTCTTTAATCACTCAAGACCTTTCCTCTTTTCCCAGAGGAATAGAGCACATTAACCATTTAAACCACTTATGAGCCATCAAATATCACGTGTCTCGTACAGCTAGAGCCAGAATCTCCTATTATTCATAGGCCATAACTGTCTCTTGACCCTGCATAGGTCAGTCAGGATCATTTGAGGAGAATGAATATTACTGATATTTTGACAAGTTGGGAGAATATAATGTTCTTTTATATAACAAGGTTTGTAAGAAAATACCAACTTCCAAGTTGAGTCCATAGTAAGGTAACCTGCAGAACTGTGTTGGAAGATAAGTTATTTGAGGAATATTTTTATTGGGCCACTTTGTTTTCTCTGCCAAATAAATTTAGCTTTGTCAGCTAAAATTATAAAAATAAAATAAAAAGATTAAAAAATAAAAATTAAAAAATTTTATTCAATGCCCTTGTGACATTTCAAAACGGTTCAAATCTGTCTGGCGACAAAAAAAAAAACTTGGAACTTGAGAAGCCTCATTCTTGATTTAGTCTCCCAAGATGAATTATGTTTCTCTGTCTTTCTGCCTTAAGGCTTTTTTCACGCTCCCTCTATGCACCAAAGAACAACGAAGAGATCATGAACAAGACAGATGTAGAGAAGAACGTAAATGCATGTCTATGTGTGTCTTAGCCAGAAGAGAAAAGAAAAAAGACAAGAAAAAGAACTGTGTGGAACTAACCCACAGGCAGCAGGATAGAAGGACTGTGAAAAAAGAAAAGATTTCCTTACTTTCCCTCCTTTCTACACAAATCATGTGTAACACTACATATACATATCTCACTCTGTGTGTGTGTGCATACTACTTGCATCCCGCTTGATCCTACATTAGTTATAATCAGATTGCTTATCGATCACGCGTACAGGCTCCGAGTATTGATCCAGCATGTGCCACATGGTCATGAAACAGTTTCTTCAGTGTCTGGAGACACAAAGTCAAAACCTTGCCTACGTTATGCTGATGATTATATTCACCACAAGAAAAGACACAAGAGTCTTTTGTTTAAGAAGCTCATGTGGAATTTCGACATTCCATCATGCTAAAAAACCCCGAATAAAAACACCCAATGAGATACATTTTCAAAACCTTTCTAGCTTTAATGGCACGTGCAGTTAAGTAACACTGACAAAATGACTGACATAATGAGTATAAATATTTCACTGATGTTTGTGGTTTGTGTGCGTGTGTGTGTGTCAGCTCGTGTAATGAGTCAAGCTGGAAGCAGACAAATGATCGCCATCGTTCCTGTGACTCACTGTGACAGTCATGTTGCACACAGCCATGCTGGACACAGTGGTAGAGCTGAATCTGCAGCATGCCACATTTTTGAAGGCCAATTACTTAACAGTTTTTTGCCAGTTTTTACCATAAACTACATAAAGTAGCAACATTTTATTGATGTATATTGATTTCTTTTCATGCATGATTTACTGTAGAGTGGAAATGCAGAGGCACTTATGGTTACAGCTAATGGTAGCTCTTGGACACCCCCAGTTAAAAAATAGTTTTTGCCACTAATAGCTGCAGGAAGTGGGTCCTCTGCTGCTGTGGGTATCGCTTACTATTCTTTATCTACTGCCCACTGACCCCCATCTGCCTAAAAGCCCCACTATCTAACACTGCCACCAGCACCCCAAAACTCTACCATGACCCTCATTTACTATGACAACATACTGTACATGAAAGAGGTGTATCCTGTCATGCAAGGTGCAAGATATGAGTACAGGGAATTGTCAGTGATCACCACCTGTAATGCTCAAAACACCTTATCGCTGTTAGCATGCATCCTGAAGGTTTTACCTACAAACAAACTGACAGCTTTAGTCACAATGGACAAAGAAAGTTTCCAAAAGCTCATTTTCTGTGAGTGAACCAAACTCATCACCAATACATTTGGGAATTACTTCAATCCAAAAGCGCTCCAGATTGTGCCTTTAAAGACCAACAGCCATTTCACTGACAATACAGCAGCGTATGTGTGAGTGGGAAGAGACGGCAATAAACACAACAGCTTGATGGCCTTCTAGTCTTGGCAAGGCCTCCGTTCATCTACATCTTGTTTCATAAGTTCACAGCTTGACTCTGATTTCTGCCTCATTACACTGTGAACAGAGAGAACAGGCTTGCTTGTGTGTGTGTGTGAGGCTGAGACGTGAAATTACTGCCTCTGTTTCCAACGACCGATTCTCCCCAGCAATCGAGGAAGACACAAACTTACACACACACACACACACACACACACACACTCAGATGGACAAGCACATCCACGGAGTGAAAACCGTGCACACATGGGAGCAAATACTCATATTCATACTCATACATAATAACAACTACACATTCCCATGCTTATGCACAGACAGACACACACACACACACACACAAAAGCCATAACAAAAAATCACAGAGGGGGTCAACATCAGTTCAGCATTTGTGTAAAGGAAACAAAGTTGCTCATTTTCAAAAAAGCTAGCTGCTTCTTTTGAATGCGAGCAGACAGCAGGAAGAACAGAACAAAGGCGACAACAGAAAAAGGAAAAGAAGACAACAGAAAGAGGTAACGTGGGAATGAGAGATACTATGAAAAAGAGAAACGACACAAAGAAATGGAGAGGAGGAAAGATATCTTGGTCAATATGCTTTAGTCTTTTAATCTTATTAAGCTTCAAAGGAACTAAACAATTAACTTGTTAAATAAATACATACGCCTTCCAGCAAAACTAGATACACACACAGAAATATTGTCCCTGCAAAACCCCACTCTACTGTCAGTATTCATCTCACTCTTCGATCTGCTCAGGCTTTATATGTTGTTGTTTTTTTTGTTGTTTTTTTATGGTCTTCCTAGTACATAACCACTTTTAATTGGATTACTACATCCACTGTCACACTAAAAAGTACATGTAATCTCATTATTTTCATTTAGCGACCATGCTCCCCTAAAAAAAACTGTCATTGGTTATCATGTGCAAGCACTTTATCATGAGCCACTGTTGCATTTTATAATATGCAAACTCTATTGGCTGTAGTAATCATGACAGGAGCAAAACAGGAAGTTAGGTGTAGTGTAAGTACACATCATCAGGTGGTTGGGTTTAGATGGATAGGTTGATAGATAGAAAGTTTTATTTGGGAGACCACTGTTTGTTTCTTTTATCCATGGCCATTCCACAGACTTAACCAGCTTTTTGTTGTAAACATGATGATGGAGGTCTGATAACCTTAATGAAGTACTTCACCCGCCCCAGCTATCTTTTCCTAAATTTAACTAAGCTGTTTTCTGCCTAAAACTATGACCAGGATGCCAAATGAATGAATTAGATTAGAGTGTTGTTGCCATGCTGACAAAGGCCAGGTACCATCTGACCCTGACCAATAACCTAGATGGTTGTTTACGTTGGAGGAGTTGTTCATTTTGTGAAAATACTGTACAATCGGATAATTTAGAATGATCTAAAGACGTCTATTATAATCAGCGCTGGTTTGTGCACTGTTAAACTTGCACAATATGTGTCTGTGGATGACTGCACACACACTAGCAATGACTTTCAACTCTCTTTAAAGCAAAGTAAAAGAAAAAAAACAACATAAAGTCCCTTAGTAAGGTGTTGGGCCACCATGTGGTGGTTTATCATAGGATAAAGGTGATCACTCAGAACAACTTTGTACTGATTTAAAGTGACTCTTCCCCCTATGGGGACAACTGGACCAAAACCATGCCAGTAAATTACAGTATATGCCACAGAGCATGACTGGATGTTAACGTTTCGCCCATCTCTGTCTACACTGATCTGCATTGTATGGTAATGCAGCATTGTCCTTTTTCCAAGACAAATCTCTCCTTCGGGAAGACTAATAAAGAAACTTTGAACTTTGGATTAAAACCACAACATTAAACCTACCAAATGGTATAAATGTTGTGGCTGAGTGGTGTATAGTTCCAGATTTACCTGCTTCTACGTTGTGCCAATCTGCTGTTCACGTGCAGCTGTGCAGCGCTTTTAAATATGCCATATCATATTGTGACTTTTAAAATTCTTTCAGCTGGAGGACACATATTAATGAACTGTAAGGCTTTGCACCTTAATGTTACCATCACTTTGAACATGATGTTAAAAAAAGCAGTTTCTCATTTCCTTCTGGACTTAAGGTTGTTTAGGTTGTGCTCGAGTTGCTGCAACTAATAACGTTCAAGGTGCAGCCATTACTACTTTAAGTTTTTTAGCTGGGGGACAAATTCTAATAAACAAGATGCCGGGTTTACTTTGTGTGCAGGGTTCAATGGTGATGTGTCATGTTGGGAGTTGTACTTGCCCCTAGCAAGGTCCAACAGACGGAAATTAAAACTTTTTTACACTGAGTTTTAAGATGCTTTGTCACATGTTTTGTTTTTTTAGACTAAGACTTCCCATTGACACTGCTTGCAAGAATATGTAGTTTCACAGTGAAGATGTTACTTATAAAAAATGAATTTATGAATGCCATGAAATGTCTTCCTACCCAGTCTTCTGTGACCCAGATAAATGTCTGTGGCCAAAGGGCTAAAGAGTACTCAATCATAAGCCACTATCGAGGGAATGAGATTAGAATTAATAACCAGAGGCTTTGTTGTGAAATTATACAGTGGTTAAATATGGATCTGTGTTTGAATGAACCCCACATACATACAGTATAATCTACATCATTTTTTTCTCCCTTTCTTTCTTCTCTCTCGGCTGTGTGAAGAGCTGACCGTGTGTCAGACCTGCAGCCACAAGGTTATGTGGGTCGTCGGCTCACCTTAGGGCTGACGCACATGAACTGTATCTCTCAGAAACAACACTGTCTCATTTGAGAATGTTCAAATGACATAGAATGTAGTATAAATAGAGCAGCAGAGTCTCTCCTGTGTTTAAATGTCAGTTGTACCTGTGAGGGTTGCTGCCTCCATGGTTATTAGTGCTGATACAGCAGCTCGTGAGTTACAGGGTTGATTTTTTCCTTATCTACTTTGTCCTCTGTTCTGTAGTGAGCTGTTTCATTAAAAGACATCAAAAGTCTATCTCTACCTGACCGCAGAGAGCTGCATGTAATGTGTTTTCTCTCAGTGTTTCAAATAGTTCTGATAAATTGGACATATCAAAGCCCATCTGTGGCTGTTATTCCTCAAATTATTGTTCCCAATTATTAGAAATTTACTTTCATCAGGTTCTAGTGGTAGAATATTTTTTTATAATTTGTGAAAAGAAAATCATGCAAGGTTGTGAAAGAAAAAATCCTTTTTGGCAAATCAGAGCAATACTGTATAGACCCATTTATACCAGAGGAAAAAGTTCAGTTCAACTGAAGTGACAGGATAGAAAACCAACATTATGTGCTCTGTGCTCTGCGGGTTACAATATCATTTTACCATAATCAACAAATGTATGAACATTGACTGACATTTACCCCAAATATAGTAATTCACAGGTGTTTGTGGCATAGGTGTTTTCTTCAAATATTTTAGAAGAGTCATACAGTAAGTGTGACTGCTAGTCATGAAAGACATTCAACCTGTAGTACTTAGTAACTATTGAAGGGTTACCTCAAGGTTCCATGCTTGGTCCTTTGTCATTTACAAATGACATAACCATGGTTCTTTTTGGGGGAAACTATTGTGCAAAAATAGAGAAATTGTGCAAATGATTGTCTTGTCTGACTATGGGGCAATCCTAACCTATTTTAAAAATACTCACTACTTATCATTGTGTAGTATGAAGAAGGCTGGTTGTCAATAGTAACAAAAAGAGTATATAAATATATTCTACTAAACATATTCATTATATAAGATTACAATTAATATTAAACATACTTGTGATGGCCGTATCCACAGCCACACAAGGAAAGGTTTAAATGCACACTCACTGTCTAGTTTAGAATTTACTTTATTAGTCACAGCAATGTTCACTGAATGAAAGCACGCACATTTTGTTAACACTGTTGTCACATACCTTTTTGCTTATTTGATATTAATTAATTTTTCTTTATCTTTGAGTTACCTGATTTTGAGTTCCTTCCTGCTGTGGCAAAAGAGGTGGCAGAGGGTGAAGCCGGATCATATAGAGAAGGTGAAGCCGGATCATATAGAGAAGCTGAAGCATAGGACCAGACCAACAGCTCTTACTGAACAGGGAGGGAATGGGATTTCCTGGTTTTGAAATGGTTTATTTCTTTAGATTATATTATGTATATATTGTAGTTTTTGTTCTGAATTAGATTTAGGTTTTGTAAACTGATAGACCATCTGTTTTGTTTTGTTTGTATTTATTGTTTAAATAGTAATGTTTGTTTCTGTCTTCCCTCTTGTTTCAAAATGGCCTGATCAGCCAGTATATATACCCACCTTTGTGTTTAGCTCGGTTTGTTTGATGCAGTATGGTTCTATTCAGTTTGCTGTTAAGTTGTTTCAGTCTAGTTCTATTCATATGACCTTTTTTTATGGGCCCAGTATTTTCTTTTGTATTGCTGTTTGTTATTTTTCTCATTTTTGGGTAAATAAAACCTGTTTTTTTGAAAATCTACCTGTGGCTCTCCTTGCCTTCCAGCTCGGTCCCTCACAATACTGTACTGTGCTAGATCGTAGAAATGGCTAATTGTTGTTACACATAAACACACTAACTTACTAACTTGAGAAAATTACCTTACATAACAAAAACAGCAAAAAACTAGATTGACCACCTTGTGGTTGTATGCTTCAGCAAGCCAGTCAGGTTGCAGTTTACATACATGTCTGTCCAGACTGATATTCTAATCGGTTCATCCTTGCGTCCAAATGAACATTTGCACCAGGTGCACTGTAATGAAATTTCTTCCAGAACATATATGAGCTCACAGTGGCCTTGACCACAAACATCGAATCAGTTCCTTGAGTCCACATGGACATTTGAGCCAAATTTGAACAGATTCCCTCATGAGATATCATGCACATGAGAATGTCACAGACAATGTCCCTCTGTATCAAGGCTTCTGTCTTGCAAATAAGATTTTGATGTGTAATCAGTTTACACCTATCAGGCATAACATTATGACCACTGACAGATGATGTGAATAACACTGATCTCTTCATCATGGCACCTGATCCATGGAGGCCCCACCTCGCAGCTTACAGGACTTTAAGGATCTGTTGCTGACATCTTGGTGCCAGATACCACAGCACTCCTTCAGGGGCCTAGTTGAGTCCATGCCTCGACGGTTCAGGACTGTTTTGGCAGCAAAAGGGGGATCAGCACACTATTAGCCAGGTGGTCATAATGTTATGCCTGGTCAGTGTATGAAGAAATATTTAAGTAGTCAATCCAGTCTTACACGTGGTGTCATGAGAGTTTTACTTATCAGAGTATTTCTATTATTCATGGAAACAAATGTGATAATCACATCACTATGTGTTCTAAACAAATTGAACAATGCTAAGCCAAGATTCCCATGACATCCGAAATTCACTATGGAATTCACTTAAGTGCTTTGATCACGACTTTGATTGAAAAGGAGCATAGAAAGACAAAAAAAATATGCCATTTAGAATCACTTTAGCTCCACTGAATAAGCAGTTGTATCATTAGCTGCATTACGCGCAGGGATTCAAGTGCTGTATGGTGTAAGAGGAAAATATCAGAAAGAAAAAGCCTCTACAGCCTGGTGACATTCAAGTGGAGAAACAATGTTCTCTTTGAGGGTTCCCTCTCAATATAACAAACTTAAGCATAGTGTATGTGCGTGAATATGCGGCTGCACCTTGTTGACTAAATCTTCTTGTTTTACATATCAGATAATGCTGCTGCGTGCACAGTTCTTACCATACCCAGTACTGAATAGGGCAGGAACTGTGTGCATGTGTTGCACACACACAGAGGAATTATTTATTTATGTCAGCACATGTTGTCCATACCTTCACTGTATGTTCCAATTCAGCACAGGTTGCACAAATTAGGGATGAAAAACATACATTTAAAAGTTTTCATTTTAGTCATATGGTGTTTAAAGGAGACGTGACAGGGCACATCACAGCACTTAAGAGTACATTATCTAACACCTTAACATTTCATTTCATTTATGGCACTTAGAGGCACTTGTATAAAAAATACTTAGTATACAATGTTTATCACCCAGGCCTTTTGACAGCCGACATGCTGATCTGTTAGTATACCAGCCCTCATTTTCTCAGTGCAAACAAGTGCCAAGAAATACTGGACACAAAATCTTAAAACATCTCTGAGGCGGGGATAACACTAAAAGTGCTAATGTTCCACTTGCCTGCTTTTATATTGGTGGCTTCTTACTTGTTATATAGGTATTGCTTGTGCTTTTGCACAGCATTTCCAAGACATCACTAACAGTGCCTAGTATTTGTTTGGCTGTTAGTAAGTGTTGGTCTTACAAATATAGTCTTACAAACTAACACTACCAGACACATGAATCCAGAATATACTCACCCACCTAATTTGTAAATTAAGTATTACCTGTCTTTGTTGTATATTATGGCTTTCTCTTTCCCTTCTTTTCTTTCCTACTTGCTCTCTGAAGTTACTAGAGAGACACAGACAGGAACTGATGTTACTTGCTTATCCTTATGATGCTATTTTCATTATATAATAATAATAATACTGAAAAACACATTGCCTCCATTTGCACAGAATTTATCTCTGGAAAGAGAAAGATCAAGAGTGATTTAGTATCGAGAAGTGACAATATAAAGTACATTATGCCCACAGATTTGACCTATAACCTGTAATTAGGGCTGCAACGAATGATTATTTTGGTAGTCAACTAATCATTCAATAATTTTTTCGATTAGTCACGATTATTTCATGCCTGACTATTTTGATGCCTGCGTCCTGTGGTTGCACATCCTGTTCTGATGTTCACATGACACTAGAAGTTGCTAAATGATGTCATCGTCTAATTTGCATAATTGTAAATGTGTATGTAATTGTAATGGACGCTGTAGGAGAGAGGAATAACGTTGTGGGAGAGACAAAAAACATAGTAAAAAAACACCCTATATATATTTAGAAATACAAATTAAATTTCTTCTGTCGATTCTTGTTTTTTTATGTCACAATTCCAACTCTCCTTCATCTGGGCTTGGGACCGGCAAAAGTGACCCAAAAAACCCCCACTCTGGCAGAGTTACTTAGGTTTAGTTTTAGTTTTTTTTTGTATTTATTATTATTATTTTAGTTTACCTTCCGTCTGGTTTGGTTTTTAATCTTATGGTTCACTCAAGAGAGTGTGGCAGCTTAGCACATGTGCAAGATTCATGTGCAGTCTGGACGCGGAGGAGTGATACCTCCTGCTCTGACAGCAGCTTTGAGAGACTGATGCGCGAGGACTGTTCGCCTGTGAGTGCTTTGAGATGGGGGAGGAGCACACGGCAGCACCCGCTGCTCGTCGAGAACGGTAGAAAGCAATATGTGCTTTGACGACAAAAGTCTGAAAACTCGCTAAATATCGCTAGGTTGGCAACACTGCTCCTCAGACGTTCTTCTTCGTTAGTAGGACTGTGTGCAGTCTTGACAGACAATAACAAACGATACTGCCCCCAGACGTTCATGTAGTACATTGCAGTTACAAAAACCAATGTGGTTCTCTGTGACTGGAGCCTCTATTGAAGGTTCTATTTATGATGCGTCGATAATAAAAAAATCAGTGTCGACGATTTTTTGTAGTCGACGTCGTCGATTATGTCGACTAATCGTTGCAGCCCTACCTTTAATGCCTGTATGTATTTTCCCGTACAACCAAGGTTAGAACTGTACAGCTACTGAGCTAGCCACTTATGCACCAGTGTGTGTGAGTGTGTGTGTGTGTGTGTGTGTGTGTGTGAGGAAGAGAGAAAGGTCTTTGTCTAAATTTGTGCCACAAAGAGCAGAATTATCATGTGTTTGTCATAAGGTCCAGAATAAGGAGCACTACTACTAAAGAAAAACAAAGGAGACCCACAATTCTTTAATGGCATGACATAATGTTCAAGGCATTCCATTGTTGGTATCTATTATACACTATATACTGTATACTATATACACACACATTATTATTCACCCTCTAAATATTAATGGCATTAAGATTACTGGACACCAGGGGTTCATCGCAATATAAAAACGTTAAAACTACAATATGCAATTTAAGATAGTGGATAATCTCATTCTAGCACTATCTATCTATCCTTTCCACTCCACCCAGCCCTCTCTATTCCCTGCTCTGCTACAAAACCTAGGAATATTTGTATAAAAAAAAAGAAAAAAAATTATACTGTATACTATATTTTTAACTTCCTCGCTCCTCACTTGACCTGGAAGTCATTTCAGTCCTTTAGTATGAAGGACATCTCAGAGGTCTTATTTCTGATCTGAGGAGTGATGATCGGGGATACAAGACACCAAGTCTTTTGTTGTTGTTGTTGGTTACTGGACACTGCAGCTGATCAGACTGATGTAAACAAACCAAGTTAGTTATATACCAAAGTGCAGGCTAATAAATCATTTAAGAATTGCGGCTCTTTATTTGATTTATTTGCAGATTCAGCATCACTAAAAGATTTTGTTTTCAATCTACCATTATTACTTACTATGTATAATCAGAGATAATGAGGGTTTAATGTCTAAATGATTGAATAACGTAGTTATAAATAGAATACTAATCAATGCAGGCAGTCTTTTCAATTAAATAAAAAAGCACACTGCTGCCATTAGAAATAATGCACTCAAGTGCATCCAGTGCCTAAGTACTCAGTCTACGTTTACACACTGATCTGAGCTCAGTGAAAATACAGAAAGTAGGATTCTCTATAAATGTGCACATGTTTGTCCAACATTTTATAGACCATTTGACCTTACAAACACACTGAACAATTGGTATTGGGACAATTACAAATTCCAAACCATCAAAACTCACTGCAGCTTCATGCAGCTGAAAGTTCAGAGGAAACAACATCTCATTAAAAACACACACACAAAAACATACTGCCTTGTGTCTTATCTCCTTGTAAATGGCCTTCACTTGTACAGAGTTTTTCTTCTTTATAAGTAAGCACTTTACAATGGTGCATCTCATTCACACACACACACACACACACACACACACACACTCCAATGATGGCAGAGCTGCCGTGAAAAGAGTTGGATTGACCCACAGGGAGCAACTTGGGGTTCAGTGTCTTGTCCAAGGACACTCTGCTGACATATGAACAGGAGGAGACAGGGATAGAACCTCCTGAGCACAGCTCCTTGTGTCTTTTCACTGCATCTCTCCTCACACCTTCAGCGAGCAGGACTAAGATGCAAAGAAAAGACACAAGTGAAGGGATTCTGGATGCAGTGAAGTGAATTTGGATGAAGAACATCTACGTCTAACAAAATGAAGATGAAAACAGCAGCTGTTTTATACTCTTGACATTTTTGTCAGATAGAAACTAGAAGAGGCTGCAGTTTGAGTGTCTTATCAAACAAGGCTTCTGCATGTGTTTGAAAATACATCCCACCTTACGTTCTCACACTTCCCTGCTCTTCTTATTCACAACATCTGGCGGATGAGCAGTTACTGTAGATTACAGAGTATGACAGAGCACTGCGGCAGCACCTGCAGTTGATATGACAGCATTTGGTATCAACAGAAATATACAGATGCAAGCTCAAGTGTTTGTAAATGGAAATACACAGATCAGCCTCAACAAGGGCACCTCCACTTTGATTGACAGCCAGAATGGCCAGAATTACATTTTTCACCATGTTGTCCAGCACAACATTAAAACCACCAGTTTCTGTTAATGCTATGGCTGATCTGTCAGTGATCGGTGTACACTTGGAAAGTCACAAAAATTCTTCAGCCCACACAAACATTCACACATGCATAAACGCTCAGGTCCTCTTGTCTTCACTGTTGAAAGGGATTACAGTTTTTCTAAATAGCTGAGACACACTTAATGAAACTCAATCTGATCTTTATTATCACCTTTTTAGCACAAAAGAAATTTCCTCTTGCAAATGTGTTAAAGCGTTTCCGTTGTTTTAAAACATTGCATCCATTTTAAAACAAGTAACACACGTCATCCAAAGACCCCAAACCAGTCACAATTCCAGGCACTTTATTTTCACGGGCAGGCTCTATAATTCTAAATCGATAGGTCTATGTTGTGAATCTAATGAAACAAAACAGCAGAATAGTTCAGAATAGTGTGTGGCTACAGTACATGTTATTATTATTTTAATTAAGTAACAATATGATACAATTGGCTTCATAAATTGTGACCGGATATTTATAAGAGTACATCGGCACCATGGACAGTGCTGCACAACACAGCAAACATACAACAACTTATCTTCTTAAAAGAGTTAGTCTCTTGTCCTTCTGTGAGCCAGAAGGCTACTCGACCTGGGTCTGTTTTGGTACCATTCGCTGGTAAAAATGTGTTTCTTCTTCTGATAACTGAACTGAAAGAGAACTGAAACGCTATCCAGAAATACCTGTGTACGTTTCTCCACTCTGATCCATCTGGAATTTCACAGCTCCACCAGGATGTGGGTTGGAGGAAGAAAGGTAACAGACGCACTGTATTCCTTCAAGTTGGGCTCCTAGCCATGCAATGACATTAATGGAAGTTCCCATAACATCAGAATCTACTTAACATCTGCACGAACAATAGGAGCCAAATGTTAGCGATGCAAACTGTGTTTCATATTAGATGTTCACAGGTGTCTTGTCTAGATTTATGGGAACAGAAAGACCTGCACACAGGAATCAGGAGGTGCAGAGAGCAGCAAGGTTTGTTATCTCCCGTAAAATCACCTTAAGGTAAAAAAACACAATACTTTTGCTTACTTGCCTTTTTGGCCTCATGACTATGAACAGTATCAGGTAATGGCACAGGCTTGTGGCACACATTAAGACTGTAGGGAGGTCAAGAAAAATGTCATTGTCATCATTAAATTTATTATTTAGTTGAAATGTTTTTAGATGTCACAGTGTTTTACTTCAGCATCACTGCACATTTAAAATTCTTTATTCTTCTATGTCTTGGTTGAATTGTTTCACATTCAAATACATAAACATATCTGTGTTAACTCAAAATCAATAACTGTACCTAACTACACCTACAACACCTGACGTGATCACATACTATATATTATGTTTATAATTTGTCAAATTAGAGCCATTAGAAGTGTGGTGAATTAGCCTTCAGTAGTTCCTGTTTGCAGTGGGTTCATGTATCGACAGCGCAGATCAGTGAAATAGTTTGAAAAATTAAGTTTCTGGAGCAGTTTCCCAATGATTTCCAAATGGATTTATAGATGTTATTCATGGTGAATACTGCATATAATGGCAATCTCCAAAAGCGTAGTCACAATGAGGCTAAAAATATGAGCATCATGTCTGTGTGTTCAGATTTGACAGAGTTATGATTTTGAAAATGACAAATCAGTCAAACCAAATGGCACCAGGCTTTCCACTGCTTTTTAGAACACCATCTCATTATCTGCTGTCGCCTGCATCTTTGGCTCATGTCTCCCTCCCTAAATTTGTGTGTCAAGTTGTACTTGATACAAAACATTTGTGTGGATTTACTCCAGCTCCAAAAGTGAATCCACTTATCATTGCAGTTTCACTGAATTTAATTAATTTTACCATAGAATATCACCTTGGTACCATTTCATTCTCCTATGTGAATAATGCTTATACCTGTTTTGGCACTTAGTGTATAAGAAGATATCAGACTCATGTGCGTATACCCATTAATCAAACCATGATTTTGAACCTTGCAATCAAAAGAAAACACTAAATAATGCATCAAAATACAAGTATTTAATTGTTTTTTGTTGTTGTTTTTTTTATCAGCGTAGTCGTCATTACAATGTCTGAAAGAAAATGTAGACACTGAAAATTATTTTAATGCCTCTGCACACCAATGGGTCATCCACAAAGGTTTCTCTTATTGTAATTTGGCTAATTAGACTTCAGAGACATGACTGGTTGGTTTAAACAGTCACGGTCTCATCGGATTTCCAGTTACTTTGCTGGGAAACATTAATTAAAAGCAGTAGAAGCATCTGATGAAATGATTTCATCTTTTATTCCTCTCAGTGGGGGGGAAAAAAATCTTTCCTCTTGCCTCCCTCTGCAGGGAGTTCAGGGTCAGCTACAGAACCGCTTTTTGGGGCAAGAAGAGATTCGATATCTTGCTCGAGGACACATCAGCGGGAGGGATGTTTGCCAATACCAGGGCTTGAACCCAAGTCCTTAATTACATTCTACCCTCATTCCTCTGCTCTGACTCTCTGACTCTCTGACTCTTTTCCTGTCTTTCAATGCACTTGTTCAGCTGGAACTCTCATGCAGATACAGTTCCAACAAATGTAAGAGTAGACTACTCCTCAGCTCCCAGATCAGATGGATTACAAGCAGCCAAAAGCAAGGAGGCCTGAGGTGAACGTGTAATGATCATGTAGAGCAAAATGCCAGAAAAAGATAATAAAATGGATGACAAAAAAGGAGACCTGTTTTATCCTCTTGTTTTTAACCTTCCCTATGCATCTCATTTGATTTTCAAGATTCAAGAAGATTCAATAAGGTTTATTGTCATTTCGCATGGTATTTACAGAAATACACAGGCTGAAACGAAATGCTGTTTCTCACCAGCCTCTA
>JAUMHL010000002.1:4131992-4161541 GCA_032362345.1 Sandelia bainsii | reverse complement strand
AACTCAGGTGTAAACAATCACACTCATTCAGCTAGCAGCAGTCCTCTCACAGAGAGGGATTAATTTAAATCAGCTAAATGTGTGTATATGAGGAGTATGTTGTATGTGTGTGTGTATACTTGCTCCAAACTCTGACCCTGGGTCTTTCTCCTCATCTTTTTCTGTCCCACCTCTCTTTCCCCAATCCTGCCATTCTTTTTTTCCTCACTTTCTCCCTCTCCTTTCCTTGTCCTCCCTAGCGCTCCACTTTTGTTTTGAAGTGTAACGAGCGCATTTGATGGGGAGCTGAATAGAAAAGGTGGAGGAGGGGGAGAAGGAAGAGAAGGAGTAGAAGAGGGGGATTGTGGGAAGACGGCAGGTCCTATATATAGCGATGAGCGTGGGTAGATACCATATTGACAGAAAAGATTTCTATCCAAAGCAAAGCAGAGGAAGAGAGAGGGATAATGAGCCAGAGAGAGGAAGAAAAAGAGGCAAATGCTGGTATTTGTGGCCGTGTGTGACTAATTCAGCAAGAACAGCTACATGGTATCAGTTGCACAAGCTACCTTAATTCATAGTACACCAGTTAGAACAGTCTGTGTAATTTTAATAATGACCACAGAACTAGTCATATGGCCATTAAAGTGAAACCATGCTTGTCTTAGCATAAACATTAGCACTAGTTTGCACACACCCTTACCAAGAAACATTCAAAGAGTTCCAGTTTGTAATTTGACCTGTTGTGAAGTCATGAGATAAATAGTGATACGAGTAAAATCTAAAAATTAGAGATTTATTGTTTTGATTCACACACTGACTCTCTTAGAATCTCTGGAAATGTGAGTGTTTCCTTTAATGAGGCAAATAATGAGGCGCGCCCAAAAATGTCAGGACATAATTGTGGAGTGTGGAACAAATGAGTTTTGTTACGTTAAATCATCTCAATGGAATGGGGTGGAAACATGGCAAGCCCAAGACGTTAAAGAGTGGAGCGTATGAAAAAAACATTTAAAGATGTTTAAAGACTAAACATGTACAGTGAGTCAAATCTTCATTATTTTATTTTACCGTTTATGCAAAATAGAACTAATCTATACCACTTACTTCTTAAATGTCAAAAGCTATGATCATTGACTGCGATTTGTTTTCTTAAACCCCTGTTGAATCCAATACTCTGAACTCACCCTTGTCTTTAGATAAAAAATTCATATTGTACAGTATGTATCTGTATAAATGTCAGTCATCAATATTTAGAAGACTGTATACTGTATACTTGCTGAAAATGTAACTCAGAACTGAGATGAATTAGATTAAGTTAATTAACCAGAAAGAGGTGATCATTCTCTCCACTCAACTGAAGAACTGCTGTTTATATCCCAGTAGTGAGTGAGTGTGCATGGCACAGTGTGAGGCTTTGTTTCTGTTTTGCTCTTTTTACATTTGATTTTCCTCATTATTTAGAATGGAGAGAAGATGTTCCACCCAACAACAGGCAGAGAGGTATTTTCTATCTCAGAGTATAGGTCAGAGTACAGGAAGTGAGGAACATTAACACTTTGGTAAACAGGAGTCATGACCTCTAGATTCTGAATAGATTTCTTACTATTACAATGCATCTACACTCTGTAATTGTCCCCCTATGTAGTAGTTTTTGCTGTTCGTGGCAGAGTTCACCCTTCACGACGCCCACCTAAGCAGGGATCCACAAGGAACCATGCATGCATGTAATACATAGTTTATTGCTGTTTTTATCTTAGTGATATCAGCCTCGTCATTTATTGTTCACTACTCTACAATATTCACTTCATGTGACATGGAAAATCTTCTGTGTTTGAGAGTCACTAGTTCCCAGAAGAATTTAAATAAAAACTCACATTAGGTTTATATCATGCTGGCATGGAGAGCAAGTGCTGTCAGTGTTCACTGACCAGGATTTCCAAATGCAATGCTCTTTTATCGTTTCACAAAACATAGGACCCACCCTCCAGAAAAGAAGGTACAGTGTACAAAACATTCAGCTAAGAGTTTCTGATTTTTAGCCAGTGCCACTGCATTTTCTGGTTAAAATAACAAACACACTCACAGCTGGTTGTTACAAATTTCTTGATTAAAGTGATCTCTGGAGCTGATGTCTGTATGTAACCAAAGACTGTTTCCAAAAAATTTAAGCTTATGACCTTCAGATTTTTGAACCAGGACCTCAAGATTTTATATCAAAATGTTCTTGAAAATAAGATACTTGAGATTAGAGTTTAGAATTAAAGTATTAAGTAACTTAAGTATGATGCATGTTTTATTTCAATGTGTCCTATACAACAGGGATTCCAGTTCTGTGGTTCGTTAGTACATGAAATAAACCACCAACATATAAGAACTTCCATCCTGCATGTACTTAAGTATGACATAGTAATCAGCGTCCTTCGTTGTACTATACAGTTGTCTCATATTCATAAAAGGATGTAATGAGCCTAGTTAAAAAAAACAGGTAGCTTGTCTCTCTATTCTCATCTTTTCATTTACTCTTTTCCCTACTCTGTTCCACTGTTTAACATCCTCCTACCTATGTTGCCATTCTTCATCTCCATTTTCTGCCTTCACTCCTCTCTATGTTGCCATATCTCATGCCTAATATCCCCCATTCTTCCCTGCCTCTCACACTCACCAGTCTCTTTGCTTCGTTCCTCGGTGTCTCTCAGTCCAGTGCCATTCGACGAGACTTGATTTACATGTAGCAGTAGTAAATGAATATGGAAACTGCAGGAATAACACGATGAGTGAGGTGAAAGATTATAAAAGTGAATAAAGTGAAGAGATAAATGTCAAGGTAACAGTAAAGCAAGGAACATTAACAACTTTAGGTGAATCTGTCTGTGTGTGAGAGAGAATTTTCCTGCCCCTGCCAGTTCCCCCGGTTATTGTTGTTTTGCTCTGAGAGGGTAAAGGGAAAAAAAGGGAACAGCTCGGAACTTCCTCAACTTTAATTGCACTCACAAAGTCCAGTTCTCTGTTCTGCACTTGAGTGGAGCTGTGAAATGGAACCAGTGTGATAGTCGACCATTAATTCACAAGAAAAACACTGGACACTCTAAAACATCCCACTGTTCCACTGTGTGCATTTTCTAAATTTCTCAACCTTAGGCTGAGGTTGACTGTGTTTTTGTCATCTGCAGAGAGACCAGAAACAGCTGAGACCTCACACATCACATGCAGAAGCAGAACAGGAATCAGTCCTCCTGTGCCATTTCTTTCAGTGTATGCACAATCAATGGATCCCTCCCATGGGGACAGTCACACTTATTAACGAATCAATAACACTATTCCCATTAAAGTTATTTCAGAATCAATATTGCATTCACATTACAGCTATGGGCTAATCCATACCATTAATATTCCAATCAACTAGTGCATGATCACTGGAGATGAGAATCGTCTCAGAGCACTGTTGCATTAACTGCTGTATTGGTAAAGTTAAAGTGTGAATCACTTTGTCACTCATGTGTCACTACAGAGTTCAGTTAGTGTTGTAGGAACAATGGCTAAGGCCTGATTCCATTCGGTGCTGACGGAATAGCAAAGCCATCTTCCGACGGTCTCCTCAAACACCCAAGTCAAAATGTATCTGGGTTCAGAGATTAACACAGATCAAATCTACTTACAGTAAAGTAGCAACCTCTAGCAGCAGCTCTCAAGAGATCAAATGATAAATGCACACGTGCTCAGAGAAGCAGTAAAAAGTAAGTAATAGTGAATTGGACAAGAATTCAGTCTATATCTGTTCCACTTTGAGTTCTTTAAAATAATCTTTACCTTTTCTGCAAAGGTCTGTATGATTCTATAAAAGTCATCTGTATTTGTGTTAAATCTTAAAAACCACTATTAGCAGTTAACATGAAAAAGAAGAAAAATAGACTCCAGAGGTTTTATAGAAAGTTGGCCAAAACCAAAATGGAATGGAAATTAAACTAAAGTGGAGCTGGAACAAATGTGTAGCACTGGTACAAATGAAAGACTGCAGATGTAGTGCAGCCTGTATAACAAGAAGAATTTAACACCTGACTGACAAATGTAGATAAAAAAGCACCCAGAAAAAAACATAATAATGGACAGCTTTCTCCATGGTCAGTGGAAAACCACATGCATTGTGCACATATGACACAATCTCATCAGGCTCGGCATGGCTATAAAAAAAAGAATCTGCTACTTAACTAAACAGCTCACCAAGGCATTGAACCTCAGATGCATCAGCATTCTCTTTCTTATGCTTTATCACGCTCCTTCCTGCACAAGCTGTTACAATCAAAACTAATAGCAGCTTAAGACTCTCCTGATAGCTGCACTTACACAGACTGTGTTCACACACCAGCAGGAAGTGTAGGAAGGCAAAAAGACAACCTGACCATCTTTAGCATGAGCTGATCAAACTTGCAGACATCATTTAATCAGCTTTGTGTTTGCATCCTGGTTAAAGAAGAACGTGTTCTTCGTTTGTCACCTGCTGCAGTCTAGTTAGAAGAAAGTGTCCTCAGTCACAGAGTGAGGATTAATAGAGGTTAAGAAAAGCTTCACCCCGGAGCGAGCGTCTTCATTTTCAGGGCAATGTCCCCACTGGCAACGAACGCGCGCGCACACACTGATGCTTACCCTCAGGTACATGGTGTTCTTTATGTGAACAGACAATAATCCTACCAGGAGAGATAGTTCAGCACCCCTCTTCAGGTCTGTGCACGTGCAGGAAGCAACAGTGCCTCAAATCTTCAGATATGCTCCACTTGGAAAGCAGAACACAACACACACCAACACACACACACACACATAAAACAACAAAGTAGGTCTTGGCGGTGCTAGGTCAGTGCAGCAAAGCAAAGCTAATGGATGCAGACAATAGGTGTGTGTGTGTATGAGACCCAGAATGTGAATTTGTGTATCTGTGTGTGTACCATATGTAGACAGACTTTGTGCGTGTGTGTTTGCATAACTCAAGGCCATGTGTGACCCTGACCTCAACCACTTGCATGACCTCACCATGTGCGTAGTTACTGTGACCTGATGGTGCGATCATGTGAGGATGTGTGTGTGTTGGTGTGCGAGAGAAACACCACATCAAAGCGCAGATATCCAGCAGGATTTAAGATTAAAGTTTGTGCAACGTAAAGTAATACACTCACACGGCAACACGAAACAGCACTTTGAGCTGAATACCATCTCACACAATAGACATACATACGTAAACAGATTGGTGAAATTAAGATACTAGCAAACTGACAATGTGTCCCATTTTGTTCCCATTTGATCTAAAATTCCATTCCCCAGCTGCAGCATCTGAACAGTATAACATAGTATATCATTAAATATAGTTTCCTTTATTATTACAATCACACTGGATTAGCAACAAAAACCTGTGGAAGCACCTGTTGTTTACTTACATTAACCGATGAGGTGGTGAGGTCATTATGAGTTTTTTTTGCTCCATCAATAAAGAAAATACAAATGTGTTGTGTCAGAGACAGGTCAGCCTACAATAAATCTGTATCATGCTCACTCTACTGCACAGCTCTGACATTCGTTTCAGTGCATTCTGCAACAAAGTGAATCAGAACCGCTGTCCAAGGTGCTGATCCTAGGATAGCGTGAGATGCAGGAGCTGTCCAGGGCACTCACATTTTTCCATGCACTGATGGGCTGTTGTTACCATATATATATATTAACAACACTGAGCATAAGATGTCCATTCTTAGCATTGTTTTTTTTTTTTATTATTGTTATTATTTTTATTATATTTACACATATCTGAAGATTTCTAATCTCTGTGTACTACTATCTGCCTGTGACTTTGATATCAAACGCTACTGATCAGAATGTATTACCTGATGCATTGACTAGACAAAAAGATACTGATGTTCTGCATATGCACCAAAAATGGATTGTGCTAATTGTTCATAGGCACATCTCATTTCTAACGAAACGTGTTCAGTGGCAAAGACTAGGACACAAAGAAACAACACAATTGGGTGAAACATGGATCCAGCTGATGGAACTAAGATGTACCTTGTGTCAAATGAGTAAAGGTCCAAAATCTCTGGGTCCTACATTTCCCATAATGCATTATGATATCTTTTTCTTTTGATCTAAAAACATAGCATGATTTACATGCATGTAGAGCTGGGCGGTATGACCAAAATTCTATATCACGGTATTTTTCAAAATTATGACAGTTCCGCGGTATTCAACTGAATATTTTTCCCATGCATGAGTTTGTGTTGATCATATTTTCCACTGATTGAGAGAGGAGCGCCAGATCACAACAGAAGTCATTTCAGGCTAGCTTTCCTATAGAACAGGTCTATACATTGTCCTTGTATTAAACTAACTCAACAGCCTTAATGTTATTTATCTTATTTACCCGACGACATGTCATTTCTGTGTCTACATGATCGTGCATTTACAATTCTCCTCTGCTCTCTGTATCGCGCACACCGGGATCCTCTGTATCCGCACCGATGCGCGTACACAGACACGTGTGCGCACACACACACAGGTGAGCACACTCTCACCAGCAGACAGAGAGCGCTTGTTGGAAAATATGTTGCATCAACCACATGAAAAGCAACTAAAATATCTGCGTCCAGGGTGGTGTACAAAAGCTGTTGTCATTAAATCAACAACGCTGTAAACCTAAGAGAAGCGCTAGCAAACGTCTACAAGTGACATCTGACTGGGAAAAGTGGAGCTTTTTCAATTTTACCTGAGGATGTGGAGGATGCCGATCTTAGTTTCATACATTCCTGGTACTCCACAGTATGTTTGCGGCTAAGGTTGTGCAGCAAATTGCTCGTGTTGCCACCTCCGGTGACAACTTTAGCTCGTCAGCATTTGCAGTAAATAGTTGTTTGGTCCACGTCCGAGCTTTTAAAACCAAAGTATCTCCAGACAACAGACACGGCTCCTTTTTCAGCAAAAGTCCTTCCGTGTCATCATGTTCAACTTCATCGTCTGCTACAGCTTCTCTGTCCATTTTCACCTCTCAGTACCTGCGCTAACGCAGGTATCCATATCATAACAAAAATAAAAACCACTTTTCGGTATGAACCGGTATACCGCCCAGCACTACATGCATGTCTTTCGAACTCCACATCCCATCGTTTCTCAATTTTTTGGGAGAATTTGTAGTCTCCAAACTCAAGTAACCCTGATGACATTACTGTGACGTCATCCGGGTAACTTTCTTGGACTCAACAAAACTCCACCAAAGCCACGGTAAGCAGGGCAGACCTTTAACAAATTTGGCCCAAATTTATCACGTATTCAGTTGCACCCAACTGACATGGGAACAGAGATCGTGAGCGCCTCAGTGCTGGCCGATTGACCAACCTGTTCAGGGCGAGCAGAGAAGTCGGAGGTTCTGGCCGAGCGACAGATTACAACATATAGTGTGAGTTGGCAAATAGTACACAATTAGCAAAAATTGCACAGCAGTACCTGCCCAGCTGAATAAAACCATGTTGGTAGTCTGTTGAGTACTCCCTGTGAGTAGTAAAACTGATCATCATGTTTAAGGCTGTAATTCCCTTTTAAGTAGATTTTCATAGTTGTCTTCTACTCAGATAACGTTGCACCACAGTAACACTACTCTGACTGGAATAGGGTTGTTGTATGAAATCTTTTAGTGCCTCCAGACACTGCAAACACACATCTGACATGTCCAGAAAGACATCAGAGATGAGTGTTACGTATGTAATGTGCGTAATTAGGCACTATCGTGGCTAAACAGACTGTCGTAAAGATGGAGATCATCTGGTGGGTTGTTCAATATGACAGCGAGACACAGGGACGGAAAGAGAGAGGCGGGAAAAAGAAAGAAAAGAGGACTGAAATAGAGGAACAGAAAACAGATACAAAGCTGTGAGTCATGAAAAAGAGAAACAGAGGAAACATCCACAGAGGAAGAAAGAAAGAGTCTCCAAAGGCTGTTAGAATAAAACCAGCTAAATGAGTTGATTATATAAATAAGCTCAGAAATTTGAGAGCAAAACACAGGGGGAGGGAGCGGGAGGAAGTGAAAGCCCAGAGGGAAGGAGAGCCACGGATAAAAGAAAGGACGAGAGAGAAGTGGGTAAATTCATTTTGAGGTTTGAAATTAAAACAGCTAAATGTTCTGATGATCTAAACAAACCACAAAATAACGAGTTGGCCACCAGTGAATCCAAAGAGAAGTGGAAATGGAGGAGGATGAAGAGGGAGCGAGGAGGAAGCAAGACTCATTAAATAAAAACAGCTAAATGAGCTGATGTCCGTAACAAGCTCAGAGATTTGCAATGCTAATTATTTTGAGCATGTCACCACAGTCATGAGAAGACTATCGTTGGTGCACTGAAACAAACAGGCAGAGAAAACTTAGTGGCTCAGCTGAAACACAGGCGACACACACAAACACTCACAATTTACCACATGACTGAAGACACTCAACATGCCTCTGTTTCACACTGCATGCCTTTGAGAAAGACTCCAGGCTGACAATCCAAGCAAGTCCCTGGACTAAAAGTCTCATAATGCTCCACAAATTCAAACACACCATGAGAGGAAAATGGTTAAAAAACAAAACAAAAACACAAAATTATGACAAATACAAATATTTCATACATATTTGCTTTACTTGTCGATTCCAGGGCTTTTACATGTTCTACATTTACACTAAACTAACTAAAACTAACACTAAACATTTCCCTCTTTCTTTGTGAGAAGACATATTCTGACATGAGCTTTAATGCAGACACACACATACACATACACACACAGTCCATTAGCTGACGGCTGCCTGGTCAATTTACCCGAGGGCAAGAATAACTGTAATGAATTTTAATATGTGGCTTTGACAACCTAAAATATTCAAAATCTAATGTGTGTAAGGTGATGATTTTAACAAGATTGTGCTGGGAATGGCAATCGTGAACAAAGTGCTGAGAGTAAAAGTACTGATGAGATATTACTCTATTAGGAGTGCAATTCTTGTGATAAAAGTTTTACTTCAACAGTTTAATGTCAAAATGTACTATGCTGTACTAATGCATAAGTATTCATTTTGCATACTGGTTCCTGATTCTATAAGATGAGCTTTTTATACTGAATCATATTACTGGCCTGTTGCTAGTTCACCTTATTAGTTGCTAAATGTTCTTCCACTTCTTCCTTGTCAGTACCACTTATTTTCCAGCCTTTTTTGTAATTGGGGTTGTAGGTGTACAGAGGCCCATCACCAGGAAAACATTAGTCCTATGCTCCAGTGGCTCATCGATAAACTTACTAATAAAAGTTCATTAATCAGTTATGTTAGCACAGCTGAAAACATGCATGTTTTCATAGAAAACAGAGAGCCCAAACGTTTGAACAATTGTTAATATATGCTAAATATGTTGCCTACCTGGATGCTTGAAACATATAGGCCCATGTGTTAGTAGAAAGATTTGATTTGCCCGTGATCATAAAGTTATTTGCATTTTGCAGCTGCTTTCAGTCTGTGTATCTGTGTGTATTTACTTTTAACTTGTGTCTAGCATCTTCAACCTCCCCGCTCTATTTGGAAGAGGGTCCATGCTCTGTTTACATTTTAAATGAAAGAGTAGCGTGTACTCTGTGTGAGCACTAATAATTTGATTAGAGTAAGAACATCTCGTCTACCTTTGTGGTTCTAAGTGTAGGAACGCAGACGTGTGCTCTTCTCTCTGGCTGTTCTTCCCTGACAGGCCAAATACACCTTTAGTGAATAAAACATCACGTATAAAGCCTTGGTACATAACACAGTCGAACAGCCGGCAACGATTGGCATTCAGATGGTTGTTGATGTGGTTGTGAACGGGGAACAAGGACAGATCACACAGAGATAGGCAGACCAGAGGCTACAGTATATGATGTGTAAAACGTGTAAAAGAAGGTGTGAGTGTATTGTCTCTGAACACCCAATGATACACTGCTCACTTAACCTCTCCCAGACATATTAACTGTTCAACTATGCCACAGTCTGTCACTCTGTAGATTTCTCCACACACTGATAGGGTGAGTGTGGCGCTGTAATAAGAACTACAGCTTACAGTACATGCTATACAAAGAGTTTAAAGGACGTTATCTCTATTCTTAGCCTCGCCCTGATGGCAAACACAAGAGCAAAACAGTGTCTTTGTCGAACGTAAGCTGCAAATGTCCAGTTAAGTGGCTTACTACCTACTGTCAATGAACTAAGCATTATTTCCAAGACCATAATTAATGTTAGCATCTCTACCCTGATTGGATTTGGCTAAGTTTACACACCAGCCACCCTCACCAAATATCCTAAGGTTTAAAGGAAACATTGTAACAGTCTTGGTTGTATAGTAAGTATATTAGATATACAGCTAAACAGTTTTATGTTAGCCCAAAATAACAGTGATCTTAAATTTTCATGATCATATTTATAATCCTACAATTAACTAGTTCTACAGTGCTGTACAAGAGGAATTCTGATGGGTTTTTTTATATCTATGTCTTCTACATTGGTTGTTAGCTTTTACAGATGCTAACTTTTTTCCTGGGACACACAGTTTTAGCCCATGTCTTTAATATTTGTGATCTGATCTATTTTCTTCAAAGGTCTCTCCTTTAAAACAAACAGCTGGAGATGGTGGTGTTGGTGGTGTTTTCAGTCGAATATGTCTGTGAAGATTCTCAGTCATCCAGGTGAAGTTGTCTGGAAGTTGAGTCATGGCAACTGGACTTCTCAACCTTACAAGAAAGAAGTCCAGTTGCCATGACTCAACTTCCAGACAGTAGGTAGCTAGCTACAGCGGATACGATCCCTTAACAGAAGGGAGGCATTTAAGCGACAAAATCAATGGTCAATAGCAAGAAATTAAAGGTCGGTTGGTAACTGGGCAATTGTTAAATAAACTGTGCCACACTGAGAATGTAAAACCTAAATCAGTTTGCATAAGCAGCACAAGCATTCATTTTCCCATATAAAAGCTCATACTCCACTAAAGTCTTGCACAGCATAATCTCTTTACATGTGCATTTTCATATCCCAGTTGCACATAAATATACCAAATATTATTAGCATGTAAACAAGGCTTAAGCAGAGGGTGAAAACAAATCATAAATGGTATGAGGTATACCCATGTCTTGGTATTAAAATAAGCACTTCCTATCTATCTCCTTTCGGTTTGTCATTATTGGGATATGAATGTTATTATAGGTGACAACAAGGCTTTTTTGGGTGAAGATAATGTACCCTGACTTTACAAGCCAATGTGCAGTCAGTGAGGTCAGTCACTGAAGACTTGAATTTCATACAGGTTAATTAAACAGAGCAGGCCATCTCTCACTCCCTGTGTGGTTTCTCTTTGACAGTAAAAACACCTTTAATGAATAAAACAACATTTGTGAAGCTTCACAAGATAATCCCATCTGAAGGTCCCAACCACCGGTAACGCTGCTATTCTCTGCTGATGGACTCTCGCTTTTAATTGCAGTGTCTGCAGTTGTGCGTGAGATTGTGAGTGTGTGTGTGTGTGAGCTAAAAGACTCTTATTTTCTCAAAAACGTAACGTAGCAGAAAGTTCTGATAAACTTTATGTTTAATGGTCATATTAATTGAATCAGACGTTGTTTAAATGTCTATATAATAATACGATTTTGCACAGCATTTGAAGGCAGTGTGCATGACACTTGTACAGCTGAGGTGAAATCGTGTCAAGCTGACAGGCTTCTCATAAGACCCATAACAGAGCTCTAATTGTATAGCCTGTATATGTGTGTGTGTGTGTGTGTGTGCTAAAAATACATGAACTCAGTAAGACACCTTTGTCTTGTGTCACTCTCTTGGAAATAGCTTGAAGGGTGTGGTGGGTTGATATACAGAGGGGATGGCTGGACAACTGAGGAAAGAGATGAGATACTGGGAGAGAGCGAGCATACAAAGCACGGAAGACAGCAAAGAGCGAGAGAGCGAAAGACAGAAACATAAAGACAGAGAGAGCGCCTCTGGCCTGTTCTACTTGCTCTTGTTTTGGAGTGGTTTAATGGCTTTCACAAAGCGCGCACACACACACACACACACACAAACACTGAACTACACAACTCTCTGACCATGCATCTCACGCTGCGTTTAGGTGCTACTGGACAAACTGCTATTACAAATCAACTGAACACATAAAGTGACAAAAATGATAAGAAACCAATTCTGACGCTGTTTTTTTTTTAGGATCAGTTGAAGGTTAGCCACATGTTGTAGTGTCTTTATACAAGACACTAGTAGCGCCATCAACTATGTGCAGCTGTCCAACAATGATTTCCCCATGGGGATTAATAATATAGTTAAAAATCAGTTTATCCATGAATCAGTGCTGTACATGTGGGTATTGCTGGAATTGAAAATACAAGGTAGTTCTTGCATAATCAACCAACGGTGATGTAAACCAACTTTTAATAGAGTTTTATGGATTTTTAAAGAGAATAGAGAAAATCTGAATAATAATGATAGTAATAATAATAACCTCCCTCACACCTCCACCCAGCAAATGCTAGCTTCTCCTCCATTCCTCACACAGATAAGAGCCAAAGAGTCTCAGTATTGGACAGAGCAATAGATAACCCCATGAAGACGGAGAGATTAATAGCTCAGACCCATGTGTGGCTGTGTGTATATGTGAGTTTGATGTGGTGGGACAGAGTTTTATGAATCCATAAAGTCTTCGGGGATAAACGTCACAACGCTATGAGGTTAAACGGCAAATAGAAAGAAGGAGAAGGGAAGGGAGGTATGTGGTTTATTTGTAGAGTATGGGTTCATTTTAAAGACAGAGATGACAGAGGAGGATGGAGAGTCTCTCTCTCTCTCTGTGTGTGCATGTGTGTGGATGTTTCTACTTCTGTTTCTGCTTTGGTTAAAAGCCTTTTTTCCTCCAACCACTCCCTAAAAAATCTTATGTAAACCCCATCTACTCCGCTGTTTGTATGTATGTGTCTCAATGCAATTTATTTTTTAGCAGTATTTTCCTAGTACTTCCTCTATGTGTGTGTGTGTGTAGCCTCAGTGTGCTTGTTTGTAAGTAGAGTGCTGTGTATGTATACAGGTATATTCATGTGTCAGTGTGTATTTTAAGAGTTTGTATATGTGTTTGGGAACAAAAACACACAAACGGAGTCACAGGAAATGTAATTAATTCTGGAGTTATAGTCACTGACATTTCTTTCCAATAAAGGAAATTATGAACAGGACTCTGATGCTGGAGATTGCAGTTTCAGTTGATAAAGTAGGCACAGGTTCTACCTTTCGTGTCAAGAGTTTTCCAACCAAGACCAGGATACTCCTCCCAAATATTTGCTATAATAAACAAGCGTATCAGTGCAAATATTAAAAATGTTTAATTATGCTTTTATGCTTAAATCATGTTGACTGCTTTGTGACATTTTGTGAATTTGCAGATAGTTCATTACAAACATTGTTTTACTAAAAACATGATTTGGATAGAGTTTCATTTTCTCAAAATTTATTTGCAAATGAAAAGCATGTTAATGCAGCTTCTAGGAGACAGGGTTTTTGAATACGTTACGTGTTGAGTGTTCACTGAAACTCAATGTCTAACACCATGTCTACACAGAAGGTGTAGGGTGAGCAGCACGTAACAAGAGCAACAGCAGCAGGTCCAGTGCTCCATGTGTGTCTACACTAAGTTTAGTATAGAGTGCAGGTAACCCATGATTCAGATTCAGTACCCAAAATCAAAATTTACAATTAGCATGAGAAAAATGTCACGCTGGCCATAAACAGCTTTCTTTAAGTAACATATTAGCCATCAAATATCATCAACTATTGATTTTAAAGCTTGACCCAGTCTGTAACAGGTCAATTATAAATGATGGGCACACAACGCAGGAGTATGATATCAAATACATAAAATGCTTCATTTTGGCTAATATCTAAAAAAAACAACTTTTCTAAAAACCTTATTATGATTCAATGTGAGTCCTGTGAAACACTGTAGTTCATTCAAATACATCTAGCCAAACTAAAGAATCCTAGCCTCTTTTTATCGTTGATCAAGCTATTTATAAAATAGCTTAAATTTTCTTGTGTATGTTTTGTTAGCAAAACCTTGTTTCAGTTCCGTTGGAAAATAACTTAGAGCCTTTAAAACTAAACTTTAAAATCAGTGTCCTGAGCAACAAAAAAAAGGAAACACATCATGGCTGTAATAATTCAAAAGTTAGAATTTAGTAACAAGACATTAAGTCCTCAATTGTTTTGTTGCTCAAACACCAAGAAATAGCAAACAGCATCATTAGAATCAACAAAAATAGCAACCCAGACACAGCCAGCATTAAGCTTTTCATTAATATTCACGATGCAGGTGGAGGACAGCAGCCTGACACTGTGGGGGTGTAACACACATAAACGTGTGAGTTCACATGCACACTCCCAAAGAGACTCTCTCCTTGAACTCCTGCTCTACGTCCTGTTCTGCTTTCATCACAGCACTAAGGCAGCAAATCTTTGTTGCTCTTTGTTGTGCTATTTTTTTCCTGAATCTTACTCATAGATTTATTACATAGATTTAATACTTAATTAGTCTGTGCTTGTATGTTTTGTATATTATGCTTATATGTTTTGCCCCAAGAGTGAAATAGTCAATAATGGTCAAAACCTAATACTTAAAGTAAAATTATTCACTATGTTTAACTTTTATGGAAGACTGTGTTTGGTGTGAATTGACTGTTCAATTCAATTCACGCATTTACATATGGTTTGTGAACACTGTGTTGTTTTTGTTTTAGTACTTGTTTAAGTACTTTGTGGGGTTTTTTTAAAATACATTTTTAAATGACATCTTAGTACATTTTAATAAGAAGTAAGGTTGTGCAACTTTTTCATTGTCCTGCTAAATCAAATGCTGATTATTAAAGGGTTATTAGACCAAGCAGTGGGCTGGTTTCCCAATATATCTTCCAGGTAGGAATCAGTGTAGCAGAGTGAAGGGACTTAGCTCTAACTGGCTTATAGTAGTTAATGGCGTGCCACAGGGTTCTGTGCTCAGCCCACTTTTATTCTCTCTCTATATACAGTAAATAAATGATGGATGCTGATGGAACATAAACCAATTGTTAGGGTGCATGATATGGTTCTAATGTTCTTTTCTAATGCAGTATAAAAATTGTTCAATTGTGACAACTCAGAGAATTGATCACACTGCATTACATCTCCTTATCAGACATATTATTGCTTAGTAGCTATAAACCATCCGTGGTGAGTGAGAGTGGTGTGAAAATAGTAAGCAAACTACTGTTAAGTTCTACTTCGTTTACATTTTGTATATCAGCAGTCTTAGGTTCTTCTGCTTTCTCTTTTTGAATAAAGAATACAGACTACCACCACCAGCTGGTATAGAGAGTGATTACCTAGTGCCACTTTCGGACCCAGACAAAGGTGTTATGAGGCAATGGCAGCTTTATTTCAGAAACAAGTCTTTTAGTCTTTTTGGTGGAAGCCAGAAGACTGGTTGCTGCCACCTTCTTACTGGCTTATGATTAGATCAGGAAACACATTAACAGAGAGGGGAAAGAAGGCTTTCACCTTTGCTGTTCCAGAAACATGGAAACCCCTGCATAGGGAAGCCAAATTAAATCCTCTGGTATCCCAGTTTAAATTCTAAATTCTAAGCTCTTTATTATAGTCACAACTAGAGTATTTCTGTCAGTTTAGCTGACTGCAGCACCTTAAAGCCCTTGTGTGTTCCACTATCCCACTTTATACAAATCATTACACTGAGACTACAAAGATGCACAAAACAATGGGATGTAGTCATGATGACAGGTTGTTGGCCATAACTTTAAGTGTGACTTCTTGTAACAAATACAGCAGAAATGGTTTAGTAGTTCTGACCTTTCTTGACACATCCCTAAATAGACACATATTGTTCAAATACATATGTAAATGTATTAAGGTATTTCAAAAATACCCATTTATTTTTAATCTTCCATTTGCCATTTTCTCAAATGTTGTTCAACGATTGTCCTGATTTTTGCATAGAAAAAAACGGTATTACAGCAGATCTCAAACGCCAATTTTGGGTGTGAATTTCTGCCTCCGGGCATTGAAAATGTATTATTTTGAAATGTGAAGTGTGACTAACATACACTAACTCTTCCAACTTTGCTCTCAGTGACTGTAACTCTCCTTCTCCGAGCTGTACATGACGCAGCCTTTATCCCTTCACTTCCTGCTCCTCTGTCATTTCCCCCTCTTTTGCTTTCTCTCTCTCCACCCCTTCCTCCCTCTGGACAGCAAAAGCTCTTCTATCTCCCTGAAGGTCTACTGTCAAATACCCGCTTACCTCTGCATTCTGGGTTGATGCGTGTATGTGTGTGTGTCCCTGGAGTTCTAAACCAACCGGCCCAGCACACCACTGTGTCTCTGGGATTTCACAGTTTTACTCGGCTCTGTCTTTTGGGAAACACACATTGGGATGAGAGGGTGTGCATGGGGCTTACTGTATAGGGGAGTGTGTGTGTGTACACAAATGCATGTGTGTGAGAGGGTGTAAGCTAGGGGAACCCCAGAGAGTAGCTTCTGTTGTTAAATCATAATCCCCCGTACAAAGAGAAAGGTCATTAAAGAGTTAAAGAGCACTACGGTTAATAGAAATATGTATGTCAACTAATGCATTCAGTGTTGGAAGGAATAAAAGGGATCAGTGAGGCACAGTGCTGGTGTGTGGTATTTATACACATAAATGAAAGGGAATGTAAATTTCACAACCATACATATAGTGAGACCCAGAGCACCCAGCAGTTGAGTATACATATATTTTGATATGTTAAACATAAAGGACAGAAATATATCTAAAATCATAATAACAAGCGTGTAAAGAAAATGTAATCTTTTACAGACTGCAGCTGTAGTGATGAGGGAGGAATCTGTCACATCACACATGATGAATAAAAGAAAAAAAAATTAAATGAACTCAGCAGATTCAGTTCATATGGTAAAGTAGTTCCCACAAGTCAGTCTGTGAGTGGGTCTGTGTGTGGGTGTGTTCTGGGAAGCCCTGCTTATATACTGTAAGTCACTGATATTTGGGAAATTAGATTTAGATTTACTTCAAAATCCTTGACCTTCATTACATGCAGGACCAAACACATCAATAATTTTAATTGCATTGAGTGAATATTAATATGAATGGTGGGAAATGATTATGTTAAGATATTTATTGATTTTGGTATTATGTTAAAAATTTGATTACAGACTTTCACATTCTTAGAACTCATCATGTAATGAATGTCTGGTCACAAGGCTACAGGCCTTCTGCTCTAAGACATATCTATCAACCCAGACTTTCTCCAGTGCAAATGGCTGGATCGACCCACCAGGGCATACTGGGCTAGAAATGATAAGAGCCCCTGCCGAACCACCTATCTTCTCACTGCACATAGTGGAGTACAAATGGCAGCTTAATTAGTTGTCAACAGCCAAAAAAACTAGAATTCCTGAGAAGTAATATGGCCTTGCCCCAGGTTTGTGCTTTGTCAATTAATTCAAACCTGCAATAAACTTTTTGTCATGTACACTCTACCCAACTTTCAGTCTTACAGTACATTACTGAGATTTCCCTAGCCATTCTTTTGAGATAAATCAAAGTGATAGGTGAGTTTTTCTATCTAGAGTGACTACAAGGATACATGGTAGTATTACTGGTATGCAATTAATTTAATTTAATTACCTCCAAAAGCATTCAGTTTTTGGAGTGCCAGTGGGTCTTGAGCTATGTGACAATTGCCTGCTTTGCCAAGTTGATACCCTGTGTCAGAATCCAAAACTCCAACTCATTGACGTCAGGCGACAACTCACCTCCCAAAATTGTCTTACTTGTCACTGATGATCCTGTAGTCATCACTGAATCATTTAAATTTCTTGGCATTCACATTAATATACTTACACAGAGTATCAACACAGAGCACATCATTTAAAAAGGATCAGCAGAGATTTAACTCACTACATTCACAGTGATACAACGCCTCCTGTTCCATATCAACACTGCATAACTGAGAGGTTTCTCACATTTACCATAACAGTTCACTCAAGTACACTGTCAGCAAGACATTCAAGATCTTCAGCACCCACCTTCACGCAACTGAATCATCTAATTGATTCCAGATATCCAACCAGTACACCACCTGTTCTGGCCACTGACCTGCAGAATTGGGGACATTTTTACAAATAGCTAAATATTACCAAAAAATACCCATTATATATCTAGTAAAATCATTATATAGTAAAACACATTTGAAAATCGTGAAATATAATGTTGTCCTGCATGCAGCTGTGTAACTCAATTGCCTTCCTTTCTACCATGTCAGTATTAATCCTCATATAGTTCACTGTTATCAAAAGTTTAAGATTGCAACATTGCAAGTGCAACACTCTGCCTCGTTTTCATATGCATTTATTCATCCATGAGAGACATCTACTCGCTAGCTAGTCTTTTATTGTTGGCTAATCAAAGCTGCCCAGCATAGTCACACTCCTCTGCTTTTGGCCACTGTGCGATTTCATTGCAGCAAGATAAAACCACCAGTGTAACAAGGCCTTTGGGGCTGTGTTGCTTTTAGAAACTAGGTTGAAGGAGTTACTCATAATTACTGAATTATGAAATAAGCAGGCTCATTTAACCTCTCTCAAGACAAACTGCAACAACAAAAAACAAAAAAATTTAAAAAAAGAGCTCGTGACAGACGACGGATTGTTTTCACTTGTTTTAACACCGTCAGGCTAAACAAGAAATTGACATGCTTGTTAACAGCAACACTTTGCCAGAGTAGCATGGTATTTGGTGCAAAGATGTTTGGAAGAAGAAAAAAAACACAGTTTTGCCTGGGGGGCATAACAGAACACCAGACCCAGATTTGTGTCTCTGTTTCATGCTAGCATCAAAAACAAAGCTTGCCTCCTACCACATAAACAAAAATAGATAGCATGCTAGCACGCTAACCTTAAACGACCAGCCACCAAGAGGCACTGGAGGAAGGTGGATTAGCATGCTACCTATTAGCTATTCATAACTCCAAACATTATACTGCTAAAAATAGGTTAGACAGTGGTTTAAACAATGCTCCATGGCCTTAGGTTGTTCAGAGCAAACAAAGATGAGAGGACAACGTGATCCAGCATGGTGGCACCATGTATTTAAATAGGTGATGCAAGCTCATAGTGATGCATCCTAAAAGCAAAAACACAGTATCAGTATATCAGTATATAAGTTATTTTAATGAAGAGGTGCTGTTGAAGCCTCCTGTGATCCAGTCTCATTTTCTAACCAACAAGAACATTTGAATTATTTCTGCTTGATTAGTACACATTTTAGAACATTCCTATTCATTGGAATTGGCAGAGCAGAATCTTAAGCTGTCTATAGTAACTTTAAATGTATATTGGTATTTCTATAACTGATACTTATACAGGCAAATGGAGATGTTTTTCTAGTTAGCTTAAGACAAAAGGATGGAACAGAGCTAGCCAACTTGAGGCCATGTATGCCAAGAAATGTCTTGATAATGAATTGCTATGGTAATTTTGGTTAAATTTAGTTGTTGATTACAGTTCAACAACAAAGACATGACACATTTAAGAGTTGTATGTCAAGGGAACAGTTCCAAATAGCTAGGTGAAAAAGCATAATAATATAGGTCTTTTTAGTCCAGCACTTTAAACACATCTTTGGTTAAAGTTCTTCATCTGTGGGCCTATTCACAATTCTTCTTTTTTATTACTTGATAGATAATTATTGCCCTATAAATCACTAAGTAAGATGTGAAGACAACACAAGGTTAACTCAGCTACTTAAATCCGACATTTTCGGCCAAGCTTACTGGCATCGTGTATCCTGTTTGATCCTTCTACGCTCTGTGCTGTGTGTGTCAACGCAACCTGATGTGTACAGCTACAGTCAGGTTAGGTTTTAATGAAGTTGACTCTGTTCTAGCCACGATTGGTTTGACACCTTGCCATTCTCATTATCATTGGCTTTTTGTGTTGTCTGTCTAAAAATGACGGAGTTCTATCAACATTTTATTGACCATGACCATAATTATTGTTTTATTGTTTTATAGCCCACCCCTACGTGTGTCCATTGCTGTAAAAAGTGTGTTTTGGGATACACACTGCAAACATATTTTGACAGTTTTAATTTCACTATGTTGGTTAATCTTTTGTTAGGTTTTTCTCTGAGGAACATCAATATTTGTAGTCTCAGTGAGATTTCATATTACTTACAAATTAGCAAAACATGGCGATAAACTAATTGATGCGTAGTTACATAGCTACATGTTTATCTCTCTTTTACACACGTACTCTCACACACACACAAGGTCCGTGCCTCAGTGAAACTGCCGTCTCAGCAGACTTCTCTGACAGCCTTTGGTTGTCACGACGATGATGAGGTCAGAGGTATGGGGGCGGGGTTTGATCCTGATTGACAACGACAGCCCTGACACAATCTCTACCAGTCAACCAGCCTCCCACTAGACTGTGTGCGAGTGTGTGTGTGTGTACGGCAGAAGAGAGGCCCTGTTTCACTGTGAATGCATGTGTCTCTGTGTGTCCGTGTGTGTGCGTGTGTGCGGTTCTGCGTGTCCAGGGCATATCGTAGCAAAAGGGGTGAAACTGACAACACTTTGAGACATTTTTTTGACATGTATCTCTTTATGTAGGAGTTTGTGTGCTTGTGCATGCAGTCACATTTGTGTGTGTTTGGGGGAAAGCAAATCTGAAACAGAGAAGAGACAGATATATTTTGACAGGAGATTGTGTCAATCTTTTAGTGACACCCTATCTTCCCTGGGGATTTATACTGCCGCTCTATGTCAGAGACAAGCTTTGTCCAAATTCTTCTACTGTAAAACAAGTAGATAGCATATCTTTTTTGTCACTGCATAAACAGTATGTAGTATGTGTCAAAACAGGACAGGTATTAAGTTATGATATGCTTTAAAAATACTAACTGTATGTTACTAACTGTTCTTATAAGCATGTTAACTGTGTTGTGTATGTGTGATTGCAGTAAACAGCTACAGAGGAGTCAACCACAGGCTGATGGAGGAATCACTTCTAGCATGTTAAAGCCAAAGATGACAGGAGAGTGGGTGGATTGACTGGAGGCAATAAGGCTTATGAGATATGTCTTAATATAGCAAAACACCAATCATCTCCACTATGTTTTATTTGGGTAACTTTTTATGTTTACAGTAATCACAAAAAATCACCACACCTAATTTGATTTTGATTGATCTAATTGATTTTGAGGATTTTTATTTTATTTTTTTGCTATGCAACACACACACAGTATGTTCTAATTCTTTAGATCTCATTTAGTTGCAATGACAGTGAAGTTTATCTAGTTTTAAAGAATGTGTTAAAAGATAATTAGATCAAAAATGCAGTATTAACAATAATAAAAGTAGTCCATAATTAAAGTACAAACAGTGAAACTCCTTCCAAACTAGTATCCAGAGTTGCTAAGTAACTAAGTACATTTACTCAAGCACTGTACAGTTGTACAGTGTGTAGTACTGCCCAAATAAGTTAAAACACACAATAGTAAATCACACATACACACAAATACTGTAGCAGCAGATCATGCCTGACGTGCAACATAATGCCCCTCTCTGCTGGTGTTGGTGCGGGGGTGTATAAATGCTGACTCGGGTCTGTATTGTATCACTTTATCACTAGATAGCGATCACTTTGACCTCCTGGTTGACCTGATTTTGCAGATCTAACATCCTCTGGGGTTACACACCACACACATAAACACACTGCGCCCATTTGTTGGAAACAGAGACACAAATGTACTACAATGACCACGTGTTTATTTTTCTCTTTATTCTCTGCACCTCTTACTTCCTGCTACTGCAGTCTCCTCCTCCCTCATCACTACATCCCTCCTATGTTCACCCCAACCTTCATTCCCTTTTCTCGTTTTACCTCCCCTCCTCCTCCTTTTCTTTTTTCTTTCCAGTGACAGCCTGCTGGGTAACGGTTTCATTTATAAAAGGAATTAATTTGCATAACTACCTACTGTTACGCTTCTCTTATGCGTATGATATGTCATTCACTCAGTTAAGATCACAGGATACCCACACAGAGAGAGGTGACATAATGTCTACATAATGTCTTGGAATGTGAAATTACAGTATCCAACTCCTTGTTCCAAAACTGATTAAAGATTGTTTCCATGCAGAATACTGCAGTAGAGCATGCAGCAGCTGATGTTCACAGTATACATACAGTCACTTGTGTAATACAAGTGTACATTAATTGTAGCTGGAACTTGTGGCCCACATGAAAGGAACAACAATCATGTTTTTATTGCAGATGAAGATTGAAGCAAATGGGAAAACTGCAAAAATAGCATCTCCGATGCCAGGGCCGATCAGCCAATACAACTAAACATTAAAATGATATTAAAAATCTGTAGTACATGCGTTAAATGCTCATCACTTAATTATGGAATCTTAGTCCTGAAGACAAATGACCTTCTGGCAAGTTGTCTGCTCTACTCCAACCATGTGTTTATTAGGTGCTTGCTAAAATTAGAAAGCCAAACGAACACTTGTTTGAAGCTTGAATTTTGTATTCTAGCTAATAACTTTGTCATTGAAAGTATTTGTGCATGACTTTACAAACCTATGTCTTAGATGAAATCGGGTTGAATAACTTTCAGGATCAAAACACAACTTACACAGAAATGCATGTCTGTTAACGTTAAATAAGTAAAACTCCCTGCTCTTTGTTAAAACACTTGACAACATAATGAGGATGAAGAGTAATTCCAACCTCAGTAAGAAAATTACCTCAAACTGATGAAGTTTTTATACCCTGGCAGTGCTCTTTACATCTGCTCAGCAAGAAAAGCATATAGAGTTTTATCTTATTACTAAGGTTGCATTTTTTTCTGCTATGAAGCATCAAAAGATATCTGATAAGTGTGAATGACAAAATGGAATATACAGCACTACAGTGAAAATGACTACTCCACAATTTGTGCATGTTTTGAAATTGAAGAAAAAGTAATAATCCACTTCTGACAAATGTTAGGGCTGAATGAGTCCCACATCACAAGCGAAAACCATGTGCCCTACAATGAAAAGGGAGTGAGAAGGAAGTGAGAGTGCTACTTTTACATGTTCCATACCAGTCCTTGTGCCTACATTGTGGCTGTAATATTAAGAGCAGTACTTACAAAAAATCATTTTAGGCCATTTCAGGGCCTGTGTAAGATGGACACCTTAGTCCTCCAAGAAAATAAAGATATGGTTATGCCTCATATTTAGCTTCATGATCACGTAGCTATGTAGATGTGCCTTGAGAAAAGACTTAAGAAAGCAAAAAGTTATGTTGTATAAAAATGAAGTTGAATGAAGTCTCTCATAGGAAATGTTATTATGTTTATCAGTACAGGTGAACATGCAGTACTGTAGACACTTAACATAAAAAATATGATCATCTCAGCTAATTGGGTGAAGGCAGGTGTCAGATATGTGGTTGATGTACATGCAGTCCCTTTAAAAAGTATTGGAATAGCAAGACCGGTTCATTTGTGTTCGCTGTAAACAGAATACATTTGGGTTTAAAATAAAAAAAATTATAAGGGATGAAAGTTCAGAATTTCAGCTTTTATGTGAAGGTATTCGCACCTTGATGCATTAAACAACACAGAACATACGTTCTGCATCAGATGACCCAAATTTTAAGTGAGCTAAATTACTGGAAAGTGTGACTGACACGTGTTTCTTGGTGTGTCCTCTTCAAACAATAAATAGATAAATAAATGACCACTCATGGTTTTACCTGTTTTTAGTTAAAAAGGATAAACCCAACATAAAAACCAGAGAAGTGCCTACCAGAGGAAAAACAAGCCATTTTAAGAAAAGAGGCGAAAACAATCATTGCCAAACACCTGGAACAGTCAATACAACAATTTGACTGTTGCATTGGTTAAAAAAAAAAAAAAAAAAAAAAAACCACATTGGTGTACTGAGCAACACAAGATGCAAACCCCTCATCAGCAGTAAGAATCAGAAACCAGGTTGGAATTTGCAGAAAAGTACAGAGAAGAGCCAATAAAGTCCTGGCACAAAGTTTTATGTTGTGATGAGACCAAGATTAACCTTTACCAAAGTGATGGAAAGTCCAAAGATAAAAAGAAGAACAAGAAACAATCTGCACATGATCGTGGGGGTAGTGTGATGGCTTGGAGTTGCATGGCTGGTTCTGGAAAAGACTCACTAATGTTTATTGATGATGTAACTCATGATGATAGCAGGAGAATCAAACCAGAGGTGTAAAGAAACACACATTCAAATCACATTTGAAGGTTTGTGCTTCACAGCAAAAACTAATTAGCTTTGCTGTTTCAATGGTTTTGGATTGTAATGGTTTTTGATTTACGACCAAATCTAATTAGACTCCCATTAGATAAATTATAATTTCCTGTAAAAAAAAGACTATTCACTCTGTTAGCTTGAACAGTAATGCTAAAACTGCTTACAATGTTGTTAAACTCTAGAATCCTTATTAAATTATACTGGCATTACAGATACTGCCACGGAGTTGCTCTTAGTCTCCTGTCGAGGAGCAGAGAGGGTAAAGGTTGGATGCTTAAGTGTGCAGCCAGTGTGCTGTGACGTGACCAAAGCTGATGGGGATCTATTAATGAAGACATCATGAGGACTGGTGGAGAGTCACCCACAGACACACAACAGCCAATGCTAGTCAGCATCATACATGACAAAGCAAACAGCAGAGACAGGACTCTGACACAAGGCATCACTCAATAGAGAAAAGTGAAGAGCTGAGAAGGAAAAACAAGAAGAAGGACAACATTGCCGGGGTTAGAGGTTCACATCCCTGTACACAGCAAGGCATTCATACTGCTACAGTCACCACCTGCTGTAAGTGTACGGGTCTTCTGACGCAAGCCTCCAGCAAAAAGCAAGAATTGAAAGAAAAAAGAACAACAGGGAAGTAAAATGTTTTCTTTTGAAGCAATGACAATTTATTACACTGATGTAAACACATAATGAAAAACACAATGTTGTCTCAGGGTTTACACAGAGAGGAGATAAAATAGTCCTGTTGTTTCTTACATCAGAGAACAAAGAGAAAAAAATCATAGCCAGAGGAAAAGGCTTCTCCATAAACAGTCTTGAAAAGAAAAAAGAGAGATGAGACAAAAAGGAAGGAAATCCTTTAAGGAGTTGACGAGAAATCAGGGTGAGTAACTGTTCACAGTTCTTGTTGTGATAGCTGCTACACATTATTTTGTTGCGTCTAAACTGTATCTTCGTGTGTGAGAGAAAGAACTTATCTCTCTGAAAGGGCACGTTGAGGAAGTCAGTGCACCGTCTAAAGAAACTCGTGTGTGCAAGAGTGACAGACTGTTCCAGGAGTGACTTAAAAAAAAAAAAAAAAAAAACACATCTGGGACAAAGTTGTAAAAGCTACATATTAAAGAAAGTTCCATGGTACATAAAGTATAGGATACATGAACTCATGTCAAAGTGTCCTTGGGCAAGACACTGAACCCCAAGTTGCCCCCGGTGTGTCAGGTCAGCTGCATAGCAGCTCTGCCATCGGTGTGTGTGTGTGCTTGTGTGTGTGAATGGGTGAATGAGAAGCACTGTAAAGCGCTTTGAGTACCAGTATAAGTAGAAAAGCGCTATATAAGTGCAGACCATTTACCATTTTAGCACACTATCAATAGAAGAATAAGACTTTCTACAACACTCTCCTCTTCTAGTTTGTCTCTAAGGCAAGACAGCGTTTTATGCTTTTTGAAGTCGTTTTCCCTGAATTTAGTTTTATATAAAAGCAGATACACAATTTTCGTTTTTCCAGCATTAGAAATGAAAGCAAACCAACTATATTCTAGTTCAGGGATCAGCAACCCGGTGGCTTTGAAAAAATAATGTGTATAAATGGCAATTTAATTTAAGTTATTTTTTATTTTATTTAAATAATAACGATTTCTATAGTTATTATTTTGGACATTAAGGAGATCTTGTAACATTAAAATAAAACGTGTTGTAATATTTTGTCCATCAAAATTTGCGTCACAGCACTGAAGTGGTTGTCACCTGTATGCGTCACCTGTCGTCGCCCGGCAAGTGACTTATTTTAAACTTTCAACCATCAGTAAGCTAACCATGGATAAAAGAAAAGTTTCTGATGAACATAGAACACACACAATGGTTCATGGACAAAATTCATTTGCTTTCACTGCTGACGAAGCATTAATTAGACTCCAGCGTACTCAATCGCCTGTGACGAATCAAAAAATGTAAGTGATATTGAGCAAATAGCGCTGTTATGCAGATACGTGAACTCTGCTGGGCTACAGGAACAAATCATTGAGTTGATACCACTTAAATGCCGAACACGGGGGGAAGACATCTGTAAGGCTGTGTTACATTGAACTGACACCACCCACTTGGTGTCAGTGGCTACTGATGGGACACCGAGTATGACAGGAGCACAGAAGGGTTACAAATAGAAATAAAATGACAGTTGTTTTCTTTTTGTAGTTCCTTTATTTCAGAAATGTAACAAATTATAATCCTTAGTCTTCTAAAAATTACATTAATATACAACTAAACTGCATTCAAAAATATGTTTTCTTAGAGAACGTATTTGCGACCGGATTACATAATGATCATATGTTCACGATCAGCGTAAATGACAAGTCGCAAATATGTTGATACTGAACATATGAGTGAAATGTTTACAGGCAACGTATTTTTGTCCGCCAAAATGTTCAGTCTACAACATCCTATTAGTGTAATGACACTATATATGCGGTATTTTCTCCATTTTAGGGATCAGCTGGTTTTGTGGCTCCAGATGGGTTTTATTCGGTGGGAAACGGGCCCAAATGGCTCTTTTAATGCTGAAGGCTTCCAACCCCTGTTCTAGTTAATGCTTCCTGCCTGTATTTTAGATAATCATGTTCATATTTTGGAAATTATACAGTGGGTTTATAGATTTCTGAATGTGACACGTCACTGGAGTAAGACTTTGTCATGAATATACAGCACATTAATGTGAAGGCATGAAAACCACACCACCGTGCCACCCACAGTAAGAAGGACCCAGGTTCAAACCCAAGAGTGGGCATGTTCTCCCCATGTCATTACTGCAGGTTTGGACAGCTTTTTTCTCTTTATAAATGAAATCATCATTTAGTCATTTTGTATTTACTCTGGGTATCTTTGTGTAACATTGAAATTAGTTCGATGATCTGAATCATTCAAATGGGACAAATATGCAAAAAATTATGTGTTGGATAATACAAATTGTATCTGTTTTGTTGTTGATCCAGTCTATATTGAAATCACTCAAAATGTACCTGAGGTTTAAAAATGGCAGTAAGCAGAACAAGAGGGCAGTAAGCAGAACAAGACAAGAAGCATCAAGGGTTAAAACTCACTGAAACCACTCTGGATTCTTTAGCTATTCAAATATACAATCCTAAAGGACACCTGCAATGATTAGTTTTTATGTGTTTATAAGAATCGATATTTTCAGAGCTAAATGCAAAATGTCACTTTACAAAAACCAACAAAGAGCAGTTTACACATCCACATCAAACTGAGATGATTGCTCAGCTGGCATGAAAACATTTGGAGGTAACAGAACAGGAAATCGCTCGTTCTCAGTGAGTCACACACAAGCAAAGAACACAGTGCAACATAAAAGCAGACTGTCACAGGTGCACATCAACTGACACTCAACACCAATTATATGTCCTTTGCCAGTGCATATGCAATATGTAAAGCTGGTATCAGAAAAGCAGAGAAATATATTTATGTGGCATTCTGTTATATGAAAGCCTTGTCTCCAGTGTTGTGTAATAGTATGAGTGTGCTGACTGACTCACCAACAGGTGCTGAAAAACAGCGCCCCAGAAAAACAGTGGCATTTTACATGCTTCCCCTTTCCCCCTGAAACACCACGACTTGTTTGCCACCCCTGCCTCGTTCTCCTTTTTAGTGAATATTAAATAATACATAGGTGTCAGAAGAGAGAGGAGCAGTTCTCAACTTGCCCTCTACAACTGTCACACAATGCTTGAAAAATTAGATGGTTCAACAAAGCGTTAGTGACCCTAATTATAGAGGAGCTTTGATGTACGTGTTGTATGGGAAGTCTTTTAAAGTTTGTGAAAAACAGTGTTGAGTGCAGTTAAAGTCATTAGGGATAGTGTAACTGCCAGAGCTGCTGAATCTCCATTCAGTGATCACCATAAAACACAGCTTAAACAATCACCAAAAATCTCTCAGTGATTACTAACAAAAAGTCCCCATTTGAGTTTCTCTAGGATCATATTTATACTGTTACTAAACACTTTATTGGCCAGAATAATCAAACTTAATCAACAGGGGATGTCCTGATTTTTTTGGAGCCTGCAACTCTGGCTATAAAAGACTCAATTAACAAATGAAGAAACTTGCTAAGTAAACTAGGATGGATGGAATAGGATGTTTCACTTCCTGTCACATACTAAGACCCGGTGCCACAACAAATCTATAACCACAATTATACTGAAGAGCCAAAACATTACTTCCATCCTTCTTGATATGCTGCTGATCCTATATGCACTTTCCACACTGCTGATACACCAAGGAAGCTGATGTATCTCTGAGTTTTGAAACAGACATGCTGTGTTTCGAACCGTAATACTGCAACGACCAGTGCTGAATGTGCAGCGCCAGACCTTCATTTTTCCACAATAATGTGAACATGCCTTAATATATCCCAGACCTTGACACGCACTGTTGTTAAGAACATAATTTCCTTTATCTGTAAATTGTCAAAAATGTTCCGGCTCATTGGTGTAAGATAGAATAAACATACTGAAATGGGTGTGTACATCATATAATGGATGCTGGCAGCCAAAAAAGCCAGATGTTACACACTGTGTCTATATATGGAGTCAGCCTCAAACACAGATATCATGTGTTCCCTGCTCCAGTTTGAAGTCCAACAGCTCTAGGTCTGTTTACTGTACATCACCTTTAACTCATTGAAATCATCAGAAAAACTAAACCGTGCGCACGGATTACTAAATCAAGAGCACGAATTACTAAATCGAGAGCAGTCTAGTCTAAGTCTGTTGGTTGGTCAGGATGTAATAGTAAATCACACCTATTTCTGAATCCAGAGTGAGCTAACGGGTGATCTAACTGGTGAGGTGTGCTCATCTGCACACAGCAGCTTTACCGATTCTCTCTTGTTTACTTTTTAGCGTCAAGTGGATTTACTGCAACTGTTTTCAAAATAAAACTTCCGTTTTAATAGGAAATTACAAAATAAAAGCGATCACCTAAATTATCAAGTTACATATTGTTACACCACTTGAAAGATTTTTCACAAAATATTATTGAGTTTTTCTGTATTGTTAAAAATGTTCTTTAAAACAAAGGGTAAATCCAAAATAGTGATCTCACTGTCAAAGCAGACCTTGTGAAATGTTTGTATGAATTCAGATCAG
>JAUMHL010000002.1:4113964-4128625 GCA_032362345.1 Sandelia bainsii | reverse complement strand
TTTCTCCTAATTTTGCTGCTTTTTTGCTGCTTCTGGTACTGCTTTTATTTATCGTGAAGTCTTGTTTGTACTTGTGTCTGTGTCTTTTAATTGTGTTGTTTGTGCTTGTTTTAAAGTGTTTTTAAATTGTACAGCACTTTGGTCAGCCTTGTAGCTGTGTTAAATGTGCTTTATAAATAAAGTTGTATAGTATGTATTTGCAACTGGTCATTTACATTAACTGTGAACATATGGTCATTATGTTTATAGAAAATGTCTTTAGATCGCAATTACGATTATATGATTATCTTCATATAAGATGTAGGTATTCTACAAACTAGGCAGAGTTTCACAATGCCACACACCACACTAAGTTAACAAGCTGGAGTACCACTTTGTCAGACATGGATAACTGTTGTGCACTTAATTTAGCCTTCAGTTAATTCTCTTCCACACAATAACACACTCAGACCCTCCTATCTCCTCTCATGAAAACATCCTGGCTGACTCTTTTGCTATGTGGCTATGTGTGGCAGTCCTCCTACTCATTGCTGACTTAGATCAATGGCATCACTGTTAGACTGACTCCAGAGACCTTGGTATGATGCATGGGCCCCTCTGTGTGTGTATCCATACGTGTGTATGTGTCTATAGGAGTGTGTGCGTGCAGATCCATGCAGAGGCTAATTCATAATGATGACAGGAAATATTCCATCATATCTTCACACTCAGTCATCTTTACCAAACAGCAGGGAGGACAGAGACAGACCAAGGGAAAGAGATGTGAGAGAAGCGCAGTGGCAGTAGATTGAAAGAGATGAAGGCAGAGTGAGACAAAGACAGACAAGGATGGAACTAGGGAGATGAGGCACACATGGGGAGATGAGATGAACACGCTAATTCAACTTTATCTCAACCGTGTCCTGAAGAATAATGAGCACATTTATATTGTGCCAGTCATCTTACACCAGCAATTACAGTACCTTTCTTATTTTGTGACACCACAAATTCAGGATGCAACACCTAGCATCAAAAAGTAAAAATCAAAAAAGATACAGACCACCAGTGAATGTAACCTAGATAGTCATGTTTTCAGGCCATAGTGTCTACAATAACTTCTATAGACTGTCTATATTTTGTTGTATAAAGTCAAAAAACATTGTTTAGTTCTCCAGGGCTTTCACCCACATCGCACAGTTTGTATCTATGCTCAATTCTTTTAGTTGATGGCTCATTTCAATTCATTTCAACTATTCAAGGCCCTCTGAGGAAGACCTTTAGTATAAAATTATATTTTCTACTACAAAATTTGCAAATCAAATCTTGTGAAAATCAGTGGAATAAAATGCTAACTAATGTGAGTTTCCAACCAATATGAGTTACAGAATAACAGGAGTCGGTTCATTGAGATGGTGATTTTTCTTTGTGTGTGCGTGTCTTGGTAAAGACCAAATAACAGTTTACCTTCATTTGTGATCATCATTTGTTTAAGATGCATTACATCCATTCAAATGAGTTAATTAATTCTACAAGTAATCTAAAGATGAGAGCTGCAGGGTATGGATATTTCCATTAATATTCTTCACTTATTTATATACAGTAGTTACTTATTTACATTGGTGATCCCTGTTACAGTTACACTGTAGCTAGAGTATTTTATAGTGTTAAGTGGTTGCTTTTATATAGTGAGGATAAATTAATCTTTTCTTTGAAATAACTCATGAAAACTATCAGTTTATTAAGTATTGTAGTCTTATATCCCTCAACATAAAATGACTCTTGAGCTGCTCCACCTGCTCTGCTGAGAGCTTATTACAAATTAAATTAGGTTTTAAGGTCTGACTACTTATCCCTGCTAGAACAGCTCAAATAAGCATAGTCTCAAAAGCAACATTAAGTTGTGCTACAAAATTGGCTTGGCAATAAATGAAGACTTGGCCATCATCAAGAGCCCATGCTCATTTATTCTGCATGACACTGAATTACTATGAATTTACAATATGAATTTCAGACAAAACTGATGAGTTAACTCTCTTAAAAAGATTGGTAAACTGAATTAATTTCTGCTGCCGCTTACATTAGCTTTTGATCAGAGTTGCATCATGAGCTGAAAATAATTTCATTTTCATATGTTCAAAGAGACTGCATGTAAATAAGTTCATACAGCCCATGTGTTTTACACCGACTGAAATGCGGTGAACTGAATTGAATACTCAAGAGCGTGAGGCAGAAGAGAAAAAAATCTCACACAGGTCACTAGCATCCTTGTTAGGGTCAATCATGCGGTAATTCGGATTCAGTCTTCAATATTGATATGATTTGTCTCAATTATGTGGCGTATCGATCAGATAACATGACAGGGGATTTGTCAAGATGTGACATTAACATGCACACACACACATTCACACAATATCGATACTATCCTACAAATGGGTATAATGTAAGCAATAAAGCAATGTGTGATATCAGCCTCATCCCTCCTCCACCTCTCCTGGTTCTGCCACTTTAGTCCATCTTTGCTGATGTTCATGGGTTTTGTTCAGCCCTGCACATGCCAAGTAATTAATTTATAATGAGCATGTCACAACTCAGTATTACAGAGACACATATTTTATCTGTGTTTTGGTATAAGCCTGCTTTCATTTTTTCAAATTCTGCATCTTGTCCTGTTGTTGGAGGGAACTACACTTGATTGTTGCAAGCACTCGCCCACAGAAGAGCTTGCAAGTGGAAGCATATCTACTTTAAGTAAAGCTTGGAACATGCACAAGAAGCATGTTTTAAGCTTTACTCAAACTAGACGCCCTCTCAATGGTAACATGCTGTGAAAAGAGAGTTTAATAAAACTGGATGATGAGAGGCTGCTAATACGGCGAGGTTAGCATCCTGCACTTTGGACTAATGTCAGCATGATCAACTATCATCTTTCCTTCCTTTTTTCCTTTGTGTTTGAGAGGTAATTTCATTGGTGGTAACAATCCCTCTCTCTATTTCTTTCTCTCTCTGCTATCTTCTCCTCCCCTCTCCCATTTTTTCTCTCTCTCTCTCTCTTTCCGTCTCAGTAATCAACAGCATGTTGAGCTGAGAATCTCCAGGCAGATACTCGCGCGTTCTGCATGGCAGCCACCCGATTGGAATAGCATTACAGTCAAACCACACACACACACACATCTGAAGGTACACACAGTGATAGGACACAGCCTGACCAACATGTCTGGAATGGCAGTAATGAAAGAAAACATGCACATACTGGCGTGTGTGTGCACACAGTGCTCATCAATTTCTGTTCTCCCTCTCTGTTAGTGTCACCAGTCATGCTCTCACTGTTATTCAGTGTCTCTCTCATTCTGTCTTTTTAATGTCAGCAACAATGAAGAATTTTTTTACCCCCTCCACACGGACAAGCGGCAGATGAGATGGGGTCGGCGTGATTTGTTTCCTCCGCCATCCTGCCATCGGACCTGGTTTTGATTTGTAACGTGCTCTGACCCTCTGTCCCCACAATAGAGGATGTTTGATTTATGACCCGCTCTGTCTCTGTCTCACTGGCTGTTGTGCGTTGGATTCGTGGTGCTCTCTGACCCTCCTGCCTCCTGTTCTACAACGAGTTTGGAAGAAGTCGCAAACATGTGGCTCTGTGTTGTGGAGGAACTACACATGAGTTATTCAAGTATGACGACACCAAATCAGTCTGTCTGTCTCCTTGATCTGTCATTTGCATATTGCATTCCAACAGCTGACATTTGGATGACAAACTAACATTGTTTGGCGTCGCACTCCAGTCCATGAATTAGATTTATTTTGCTTATAAAAGGCAATGGCTGCTAAATGCCATATCTCTCTGTGACTAAGTGTGTATGCAGTCTGGTTATTCATAGCAGCATCTCACTGTCTCCTGTACATCTCCATAAGAAAATAAAAGCTCCAAATCTCACTCTTTTCTACTTTCCTCTCCATCATTTTCTCCCTATATCCTTGTGTCTTCCTTCAGCAGCTGACATGCAGACTTGAATGCATTTATTAGCAGTCAGTTAGTCCGTGCTTATTTACCAAGCATTCACTATTCACTATGACCTTTAAAGAGAGAGATGATCTAATGAGGAAGACAGAAGAGGAAGAGGGTGAGAGGACATGGTTGGATTTCAGTCTTGTGAGTGAGTGGATTATTAGCCATATTTTCACTCATTGACATTTAGCTGCCAAACACTAACTCTCCCTTTCTGTTAAACTCTGCCTACTTAAGAAATAAACGGAGCACTCTGGTGACACAGTATCTGACTGTTGAAGTAGGTTTGCTAACAATCCCTATGATAATTTATGGAGGTAGAAATAGATTTCTGTTTCAGACAAGTGAATTCAACTGTGTGATTGCTGTTGTATGGTCAGCACAGTGGCAGCAGGGCTGCTGTTAGAGCATCTTAGCTTTTACTTGATGTACCTAATATTGGCAACTGAGTGTATGACCAATGACTGAATACCTTACTAGTTACTCTCTAGTAGTCAGCTTCTAGTAGAGCAGGGGTTCCCCAACCTGGTCTTGAAGGCCCTGCCCCCTAGCTTTTTTCGGCTAGAAGATACCATGTCAGTTGAGGGTGGCGTGGAGGAAGATATAAATTGATATCTTCCAGCTTCGCTTTGAGTGAACACTTCCATCTCCTAGTTCAAGTGAATTTGTTTAGAACTGGAGAAACTGGATGATCACAAACTGACATTTGTATAAACTGCAAACATGCTGTGTAAGAAAAGTCAACAATGTCTTTTTCGTCTACAAAGACCGGCCAAGTTTCAAGCTGACAGAACTGTGATGACATGACATTGTTCTACAGATCTTCCTCTTAAAGTGTCCTGACATTTTCTTTTCTCTGCTGGTTTGGCTCTCTGTCCTAAACGAAAAAGGTAATTAAACGGTTCAAGTTAGTAGTAAAATCATTGCAACTCCATTAAGCAGCCTGTCTGACCTCCATAAAATGCAGCTACTGAACAAAGTACAGTTCATCCTGCCTGACAGAATCCATCCCCTGCATTCAGAGGTCCGTGTGCTGCCTTCTGACTCTCTCTTTAGACAGCATCTAGCTAGAACCAACAGATACAAACACTATTTTCTACCCTGTGATAATACAGTGATGAAAATGTAAGTGTTTCTCCTTATCTACTTTATGTTGACTGTGGTCTTTTGTCTGTGTCTTGTTTTACTGTAGAGCTACGCAAACAGTTGCCCCTTTGGAACAACAAAGTTGTGATTGATGGCTGTATGTGCTTTATATTTCAAGTGTAACAACACTAGTTGACTGGTCCCTTTGTCCATCTGGTCTGCTTATGAAAGAATTAAGATCAAACAGTGATTTTCTGTCAACTCCAGCTCAAACACAGCCGATAGAGGGATGGTATTACAAAGTAAGTACACAGTGTTTCAACTTGACCTCAGTGGAGAAGGCTTTTAACAGTGGATCTTTCACACCCTGCTGCTAGAGAGTACCAGCCCTTGGCAGAAAGTCCCTGCCGCAGTTATAATAATCTATTTATGACAACTAATATTCCTCATTGTAGTATGTTTGACTCATTTCATTTTGAATCAATATGCTGGTAAATGTATGCACAGTGTAATCAGGAGAGTATGAGCTTTGAGGTACAAGTGGTGGTTAAAATAGCTTTTCCTAATTAGCATCTAGCATCCATCCTGTATTGAGACTAGGAGAATATGTGTGTCCAGTGTCTACAGGTGTGTGTGTGTGTGTGTGTGTGTGCTTACAGAGAAGAATGCTGCTACTGGACCCAGTGAGGTCACTTCACTCTTTGAGACAGGATGTCACACACACACACACACACGCACACACACACACAGATAATTAGCAGGTGTGAATTGAAAGGGGACAAACAGGAAAAGATAGAGAGAGGTAGATAGAAAGAGAAAGAGAGAGACAGAGGATGGAGAGGTAATTGGTGCACCTGTCTATGAGGGAAAAGACACAGGGACGTGTAGTTAGAGACACTGACATGTATGCAAGTGTATGCAAGTGTGTGTATGTGTGTGTGTGTGTGTGTGTGTGTGTGTAGAGAGAGAGAGAGAATGCCCCGAACTTGAATTATTCTGAGCTTGGCAGCCAAATGTGACAGCCACAAGCCAAATTTACATCTTTTCAGAATAGATTTTGTCTGCCACTGTTGTAAAAATATTCAACACTTGGTTTGGCTTTGATTTAGCTTGGTCACACTTTAAGTCAAGCGCAAGTTTACTGTAAATCAGTTCTTCATCTAAGCTGTAGATGTTTTAAGATGATACCGTAACTCACATCAATACCCAACACTTCAATGATAAAAAAGTTTTTTCAGTGATAATGGATCAGTCCTTGATCTTTAGCCAAACTACATACATAGAGTCAAACTTAAGAACCCAAAATTCAAAATAGATCAAATACAAACATGACAACAATCTATGCTCTATAACAACATGGAGTGTGAACATTTTACAAACTATAAAATACTATTTTAAAACTGGCTTCAATTTGAAAATTACAAGGTGAACTTTAGAGAACACTGTGTAGATTCAGCTGTGCAGACGCTGGCAGAATGCAGTAGTGGGGTGCACAGTATCAGACACATTGGCTGAAAACTTTTGACTCTGGCACAAAAAATCATGAATTTCTTGACATTAACGATTTTTAGAAAGGAAGGAAGGAAGGAAGAAAGGAAGAAAGGAAGAAAGAAAGAAAGAAAGAAAGAAATGAGGATAGATTTCCTCTAACACTGATACATGTGTGCATGTGTGTACTGTATGTGTTTGTGTGGGAGTGTGTATTCAAGAATTGCTCTCACTCCCAGTGTGAATGTGATCTTGATCCAGGGCTTGTGCTAAAATCTGCTGGGCTGCCAGCCAAGCATTGTGTTTCACACCAGACAGAATCAAACTCACACATACACACACCTCATAGGAATCGTCCATTGTGTTGTTAGACATGCTCGACTCCGAGTAAATGTGACTGAGCATGCACGTGTGTGTGTGTGTGTGTGTGTGTGTGTGTGTGTGTGAACAAACACCTGTCTACTTGAGCTATTGCCTTGGAGCACTGCATGTTTCATCTGTGTGTGTGTGTGTGCGCATGTGATGCTGCCATCAGGTAGAAACTTCAGTTCAAACACAGCTTGTTCTGGAGTGAGTGGGCTTCATCATTCCCATGCCGCCGATTGTTCAACGTCCAAACGTGCACATGCACGCACGTACAGACACTGTGTGTACACACAGGCACTCATATTCATCCCAAATATGAAATCACAGAAGGCTTTGAATAGGCATCCAAAAAAACACACACAGATCCCAAAGTGTCTGTGTATGTTTTCACAGCAAAAGTTGGCTGCTGAAAACATATAGAACGTCAGCGGCGCAGTTGGCTGCCATTGTCAGCGTCAACAAACTCCGCAGTCTTTCATTCTTGGCTCAGAAAACTTGGACAGGATCGTTTCGACACTTTTGTAAGTTCAAGTTGAAACTAAACTGTGACTTTTGAATGTTCAAGATACTAGCAAGTTTCTGAAAAAACTTTTCTGAACAATGCACTTCTTTGCTTTTCAAGCACCACGATGTTTCCACTGTGGTCAACGACTTTCTGTTAGCCTTTTTTGAAAATGTCTGTTTAAAGAAAGATATTCAAACAAGAGTCTGCAGCCATGCTGGCAGCTCCGTGAGGCTGTAGCTACTTGTTTTGTGATAATGTTAGCATAAAGACATGCTTAAAATGACAAGACCAACACGCTGATGTTTTGCAGCCATAATGTTTACTGTGTTAAACATCTTAGTTTAATGTGCTGCATGCAGCATTTGCTAATTAGCACAAAACAAAGTTTAATGCTATGGTTGATAGAGATGCCATTATTTTTGAGGTACTTGCCTTATTTCACAATAGGCAATAATCAGAGTGGTGTATAATGGGATTGAAATGGGTTCAGAAGTCAACTGCTTCTGTAGCAGTGAAAACATGACAGTGTACTTAAGTTCCTCTTGTCAGATGAATTTATCATCTGACGACTATGACAGTCATATTTCCATATCAACTGACTCAACAGTTGACAAAATATCTGCAGACTCGCCAACGGAGTCACATTTCCTGATCCCACCCCCAGAACTATGCTGCAACCATGTTTGATTATATCACTCCTCTAATGATTTTTAGGTCACCACTGACCCACTGACTAAACATTCATTCTCCATGTTACACTGCTTATGTCTGTCATAATGATGTGCTAATGCTTGCATTAAAATTCAAAATATAAATAAGTAGCTTCAGCTGTTTATGCCACAGAACAGATTAGCAGCATGGCTCTGTCACAACATGCCGGGCAGATTAACTTCTTTCTCACCACTTTTCAGCTGCACATCCTCTTTCTCCGGATGATCATTTCTTTCCATAAATGTATAAATCTTATTACTGACATGTACTTCCACGTCTCCGTGAAATTACTCTTACGGTACAGATGAAATTAAATCACAACACTGGCAATTTGACTGGTTAACATGGGATTATATTTGATGTCTAATTATTTGTGGGAGAGAAGAAGAGCATCACCACTGCTAAACACATGCAAACAAATTTAATTCACACGTGTGGAAAAAAGTTCAAGGTAAAGGGTTGCATCAAAACTTGTTCATCAGATTGAGTGGGTCACTCAAACACATACACACACACACCGCATGTCCACAACAGACACACAAACACACACTTTTAGTGCTTTGAAGGATTACGATTCTTCCAGTAACAAATTAACATCGAGTGTGAATCTGGCAGTAGACAAATCATTCTGTGTGTGTGTGTCTGTGTGTGTGTTCCATGCCAGAATATTGTGAAACAAAGACGTATTGTCTCCCCCATAAATTTATATGCAGCCAATTTGTCATACAGAGCTCTGTGTTAGTGTATGTGTGAGGTTACCTCCACATGGACCATTTTGCCTCCTTAAGTGAAATAAAGTAGGGATACAAATTGGCTGTGTGCCCTTTGACCACATATTTCCCTGTGTTCATTGTCGTTATGGCCAGTTTCAGCTGGAATTTGACAGAATAACCAACTCAATGGAATCATCCTATAAGCAGAGACAAAATATATTTCTCTATCATGTAAACCCATCAGTAGATCCTTGTTTGTCCAGTAGTAGGACATGTGCAAACTAATGTCCTAGTATAAAACCTGAGATGGCCAGATTGAAGCCCTTGAGTCAAGTGGTCACTTGAAGGATTGAATCCACAACAGTGTAGTCTATTTTAGAAGTGTTGTAATTACTTTGCATGTCATAGTTAGCTGGTGCTGCTGCTGTTGATATACAGTTGTTTTCACCTTGCATTATTCATGTGAATTGGACTGCTGGACTTATGTGCAGTTTGTATTTATTCAACAAATCTGTGAGTGGGGGGGGGGGGTGTTTGTCAGACTTTGATCTCAAAACTTCTCAGTATCTCCACTTGTGTTTCCTCTCTCCATATTTAAAGCCTTCATCAGTGCACATCTTTTGCACTAAGTTAAACATTGTCAGTTAATGTGGACATGTGTCTGCCTCATTTTGCACCATTTTCCCTCCTGTCATTCTATAAACTTAATGGCACCCCTAACATTCTGACATAATCATATTGTGTAAGAGCGGCCACTGCTACCGGTTTGCAGTTTCCTGTGTGGTTCTACCACCTGAGTATACACTCACTTGCAATGCTGACTATATGATATATGCAAGAGAGGTTTAAAATACCCTCCTCGCTGCTCTAATGGATCTGTAGCAGTGCAGACGGCTATAAGAGTACTTCACACTGATACCAGGCATGGAGACACACACACATGCAGTCCTTGTGAGATCACACTGGTGTAAACAGCTTCCATTTTTAACTGTGCGTCTGACAGTCTGTCTCTGACTCTCTACTAAAACTACTGATAAAGAGTTGACAAACAACTCTCTGTTAAACACACACACACACACACACACAGCAGATTAAAGTTAAATAAAACTAAGGGGGAAGATTTTTACAATAATATCATGACTGTACTAGAGTGAAATTTATATATTTTTTAATTTAGCACTTTATGTTACAGCTTGGAAATAACAGGGTTATAAGGAGGTACTATATCAGTAATAACAAGATAACAGGAGATGTACTGACGAGAGAAGGGAGGGGTCCAAGGTTTATGTGAACCCTCTAATGAGAATCAAAGAGATGTCAATTAACAGCAAATTCAACAGATACAACAGTAAGTGTAAAAAACAAAGATCAGCGTATATATTTCTGATAATGGTTGCAGGCATATTTCTGTTTTCTTGTTGTGGCAAGTTTTGGCAGACAAAGTTCCATTTTAAAGCTGTACTTTATCAGTATTTTAATTTGATATTTTCCTATTTAATTTACTATTTTAATTAATTAAATGACAACTTTGATCATTTTCAGTCTTGCTCAGAATCTCCATGATTTGATGCGAAGTAGGCAAGAGCAAACGTGTGTCGGGTGTCTGGCTGATGTGTTTTTAATAGTCTGCAGTGCATCAATAAGCTCATCCAGGTTGCAGACTGACAGACATTATGCAGGAGGTGTCTGTAGGGGGATTGTTGAAAATATGATTAATTCAGGAAATGACCAAAGTTATTCTTTAACAATGGATTCAATGACTTTGTGTAATGGGGGGGGTCATTAGCACTCGAGAATTACCACCCATTATCACAGTTCTCCTCGACTCTACATTCATTGCATTAGTCATCAGGAGGCAACTGTTTGCAGTGAAAAAGCTGATAAAGCCACAGTACACTTCCTGACCAGCACTAAATAGCAGACAGACAGTTAGCAACTAGCTGGTGAACAGCAGATGTTCGCCTGAGCAGTTGGGAGACACCAGAGAGGCGAAAAGGACAGCTGGACACAAACAAGCTGGATAAATGACAAACGAGACTGTGCATTAATGCTAATGTTGCCCCAGGTCTACTGGATGTCTAAAAATACAACTGTTTGCTAACACTTGCCTTAACAACTTAACAAGGCAATAATATGTAAAAATACATGTTTACAGTCCCAGTCTGCTCGTTCTGCTGTACAGCACCAGTTCCCCTGCTGTTATTATTCCTTTTGCTAAAAAGAAAATCAGTTGATGTCAACGGTCAGGGAACAAAAACATGAACAGTCATCGACGTATTTCTCCTCCTTCGCTCGCTGCTTACGCACCACCTCCTTTATCATCTGTGTCTGCTGATCTCTTAACTCCAACAATATGTGGCCATGAACTGCTTCCAGTTTGACAGTCTCATTTAGCCTCCAGGGTACAAAAGCTAAAGCGACGCAGTGGGTGGCGAAGCTGCCCTTTTGAATGTTTCCCTTAGTAATGACATCAAAATAAATCCTGTGTTGAATTATGTGTCTTGGGAGTGATTGTGGGGGGGAAGGAAATGCAGAAATGCAGCTGTGGGAGGTTTGACAAGTGGTTAAGATTTTTTCCACACAGTTTGAGTTACTCAATTTACTTTAACCTGTCGCGTTTAGTTGGTGGTGGTGACACTTTATTCACACTGAATCGCACTCTCGCCTTTGGCACTACATCTAGAATCCAACCCTGCCTACTAAAAATGATGTTTCTATGCAACTAAACTGCAAACACAAGTATGTTTTTGCAGGAGACGTAATTGCGACCGCATTTAGTTTTCTATTAACATAATAAAGATATGCTGATTATTAATGTAAATGCCAAAATGTAAATATGTCGATAAAAAAGGTATCATTAAATTAAAATAAATAGATTAATATATTTCCAGACAATAATTTTATTTTCCACCAATTAAATAAAATTCTTGCAGTGCAGCATCCAGTTTGTCTGGCTACAGTGTTATTAGACTTTCTTATGGCTTAGTTTAGCACTTGGTTTAGTTTAGGTAAAGACTGTGGTCTCACTTCATAGAGAACAATTCCACTTTATACACAATGTGTTTATTTACTTCTAAACTAGACACAATCTTTGTGACCTACACCTCATCATAACTGGACTCTGGAGTCAAACTCGGATCTGTGGTGTGACAGTCGTGGGCTTCATCAGCTCGCCATCCAGCTCAGGATTCACTCGCTGCTTTGTCACCAATTACTTTTGCCACCCCCGTCATGCATAAAAATACATGCATGTGATTTCTTTTACGCTTTTCTGTGTTTTTAATGCAGAAATGGAGTAACACGGTCAAAATAATATTATTTTCATGCTATGACTGAACATTACTCGCTCGCAGATCATGTTACAACTTCAAATTGCAGTAGCCTAACATAGCTGTGCTTTAGCTGGAATAAACCAAGAATTTAGATTTGAACTATTTTCTAAAGTCTTCACAAAGAGGGCATATGCTCTCTTAAGTTGAATGAGAATGTTCTTGAGCATCTCCATATTTTGATTCTCACTTCGCTCCTTTCTCCATCTTAATCAGTCTCCTTCTCAGACCCTTAGGGAATGACAAATGTGACCTTAATATTTTCATCTCTTTTCTCTGCCCAAGATTTATATGCCAAAATAACACTTTGATGGATGTGTCAAAATGACCTTAGGTTTTGCAGAGAATGTGTCTTTAAGTGGTCTGGTGTGTGTGTGTGTGTGTGTAGGTGGGTGTGTGCAGACTTCAACACCAAAGGAACACCTACCACCTGAGGCTCTTTTTTTTTTCTGTCACTGTCCCTCCTTGTTTCCATTTGTTTCCTTCAATCATTGTCTTCAAGCCTTTCACCCCCTCTTTCCTTTTCTCTAATTCTCCCCTGTCTTCCATCACTTCTCTCCTCCTCAACTTTTATGTCTCTCCACATCTCTCAGCTGGAGCAATAGTCACAGCTTTCTGTTTTTTGGCTTTCTCTCCGTTAACAGTAGGAGGTTAAACTCAGTTCAGTGTCTTCATGCTTTAGCTGCCATGTGTGTGTATGTAAGCTTACGAATGACATGTTCACGGTGTAGTTACATTTTATCAGTGGATACTGTATGTGCACGTGTGAGTTACACATTTACTTTCTTTGTTTTTCTGTCATGCCCTCATTCTCGTGTTTCTACGCTCCTGTGTGTGTGCACGCGTGTGTACTCATCTTCGACACAGAACAAGATTACTCTTTAATGACTTCTTGTACCTGTGTGGAGACTGTCACAGAGCTCCTTCACATTTCTCAACTTTCTCAAAATTGTGTAGATGGTTTCAATGTACAGAACTTTTTCTGATGCCACAGTGTGACATTTCATTTTACAACAACAAGCAATCTTGCTGCGCTCCGCTACCCCTGTTGCTGGAAAATGAAATCATAAAGGTAAAAAAAACGTTTTAAATTCCATTAAAGCTCTACCTGTGCAGCTTTGTTCTTCTTTTTCTGTTAAAACCATGTGGGGATGTTTCACTAATGTAGAGCGCCACTGAGAGTGAAATTGGAAACTGGAAGAAAATGTTGTTTTGACAGCAGCCAAAATGATTTAGGCAATGTCTGTTTTAAAGACCTACAGGAAGACAAAACAGTAAATCAAGACACACATGTACCAAAGCATGCTTTAATTTCAGTCAAAGCAACTCTGCAATCATTTTAATCACTAAGAATGCGTGTACTGAAATCTACACAGAAACGTTCAGCACAGTTTTGTTGGAGCTACAATGTCAGATACAGGGGTGGCTCTACAGGGAGGCAAAGGGGAGGTAGTTGCCCCCCTATAATAAGGTTTGCCCCCTAGCTGCCACCCTACTTCTAACCAGTCCCACCCCAATTGTTCAGTTTCTAAAGCTGTAATTAAAATTAAAAACTTTCCATATAAATGTTTCCCACTCACAGTCTTAGACGGTAGTGATGTGTCGCTCGTGAACGAGCCTGCTCTAAGAGCCGATTCTTTGTAGCAAACAAGAAGAGACAAATCTTCTTCTTTAATGTCTCCTTATGCAATTTCATATTTGCTTGCAGCAGACTTCAGATGTTCATGGTTATATCATGGTTATATCTGATAACAATCAAAAGTATAATATAGTATATCTAATATAGTATAAAGCACAATCCACTGACCTGCTTTGCTCTCATACAAACTGACACCAGAAATTCCCCACACTCCCTACACACACTGTGTAGCACTGGGAAGAGGTGGACTGACCCTTGTATATTATAGTTTACATTTGAGTGCGACGTCAAAATAGGCCCAGTTCAAACACCACTTATTTTAAGACTAATCTCAGTTTACAGAAGCTCATCCACATCTCATAAATGGTGTCAATCAATGAAAACAAACCACAGAAGGCCTAAGACCTGACTTTTAAAGTCTGAATGAAACTAGTAATTATTTAACGTAGAGAAACACCTTAATCTATTTCTTTAATCTAGTTTTCTCTGTTGCCCTGTCTCTTTATGTTTAGTCTGTGTGTTTGATATTTGCACGCTGAGCAATATCTTAACCAACTCCAATTATACACACCTGTGTGTTGTAACGACTCTCTGAACAGCTACAGAGACTTGCTCTATGTTGCCATGGCAGCCTAATTAATTTGATTACTTGAATGCTGTTGATCAATAACCAGCAGGAGTGTTGACGTTATCAGGTTAATACACTACTCACAAAAAGTGAGGGATATTTGGCTTTCAGGTGAAATTTCAGGATGAACCTAAAATGCACATGTCCAACTGTTCAGTGTTTCAGTACTTTTTACACAACTTGCTGTTCTCTAACAAGGAGCTTAACGGCA
>JAUMHL010000002.1:4093874-4112532 GCA_032362345.1 Sandelia bainsii | reverse complement strand
GGGTACCTCGAATGGAGTGGCCTGCACTTTCTCCAGACCTGAATCCCATAGAAAACCTATGGGATCAGCTGAGTCGCGTGTGTGTGGGAGTGTGTGTCAAATAAATCAAATAAATATTTTTTTATTATTGTTTTGAATGGTGAAATTAGAGTGTAAAACTTGTTTACTGCCAGTGTGCTACCACAAAATATAACAGAATGAAATGTAATTTAACAGGTTTTAACAGAACAGGTAAAAACTGCTAATTTGCTGAGTCTGTTTATCCACCAGGAGCGAATAAAGTCTGGTTTAGTGTCAGTTACTGCAAGGAGGGGGCACAAGATGATATTGGAAAATATTTGGAGGCAGTAAAATAACGGGGGGTAGACGATGACCTTTCTGTTAGACACACACACACACACACACACACAAATACACTTTGTCTCCAGTATGGCAGGTGCCTGTGGCCAGGTCATACTAACAGAGTAACTTAGAAAGCCACCATCATGCAAACAAACATTCTTGCTCAAGGCTAATTCACACACAACCTAATTTGCATGTGGTATTTTTTTTTTACATCCATCACTGCCACATATTGTCATAAAAGTCCACTTTATTAAATGTATCAATCCACACTGACTCTGACATGGGCGCGTGGCATTTGCCACTCCTTGAACCACCTTGGGCTTTTTTTTTCTCCACTCTTCAAGCCTCACAGAGCACTGTTCTGATGACAGAGATGCTAAACAGAGGCCGTCGATGTGGATTGGATGGGATGTTGCTTCAGCAGTGGTTACATGCTGCTCACGTCTGACAGTTTCAGTGTGAATTCCCAGTCACATGAGCACAAAACACGCAAACAAGCAGACTGCATAAAGATGATACATCATTTTAACTGTGTGTTACCATGTATGGAGGTTCAGCATGTTGAGTATGTATGTACTAAACTAGCTCTGTAAACAGCCCCCTGGTGAGCTAAATGGATATCTAAGCAGAGAAATGAAAGGAGGAGACAGTAACATAGTTACTACAAGAAATAATATTTTAGGAGGAAAATTAAAGGGAAAGGGGATGAAACAGGAGGACTGTGGTAAATGGTCTGCACTTACTGTATATGGAGATCATGTGTTGCTTGTCATTCACCCATTAACACACACACACTGATGACAGCTTTAATGAGGATGGGTTTCAATATCAAGGACACTTTGACATATGGACAGGAGGAGCTGGGGATTGAACCCCAACCCTGTTAATAGTGATTTTACCTCCTGAACCACAGCTGCCACAATCAACTACCATATTATTTTTTTCACTACAAGGAGGGTACTGCTGTGGTACCACATATTTATGTCAGTAAGGGATATTTTAGTTATTTAAATTTTTGATGTTACTATGCAATTTTGGACAAAATAAAATATGTGTGCAACATTCGAACATTTAGACACACAAACCAAAATAAGTGCATGTAACCTCTAACCAAGATACACACACTGCCCTGTTCTCTGAAAAAGAGCTCCTTGAAAACTCAATTAGACTGGGGGGCAAAACCTGCAAAAACCTACCACTCTCACACTGATGTATGCTGGTCCTTCTCTTTCCCTCTATCTCTCTCTCACACACATACACACACGCTCGCCAGTGTTTTAACTTCCTAACCTGCAGCTATTTCCAGTGTTAAATGGATTCTAAGATTCCAGACAGAAAAGCTTGTACTATGGTATGTACCTAATTACGTTCTTTTTTTGTGTGTCATGTGTATACATATGTGTGTGTGTGTGTGTATGTGTGCACTTTTGATACTACATACCGCTGCCCTTGTGCACACACATACATAAGATCCATTTAAAGAGTTTACATCTGAATTCATGTGGCTCAGCTCGTAAGGGATCAACTACAGACGTAGTGCTTCAAGTCATCAGTCTCTGACACATTAATTTGCCACTTTTATTGCTACTGCTCGTCATTTGTGCTGCAGCATAACATGTGTTATATGTGACAGTATAATGTCTGACTCAACCTACGCTCTCAGGACCCTGTGTATACACAAGTTGTAACCCATATTATGATGCCTGTGTGTTGAGAAAGTGGCAGACAGAAAAATTCCTGTGTTCAGTATTTAGACCACCGTAAACTGTGATGATTACTGTGTGTGGATATAGTGTCAGATTATATAGTGGATATAGTGCTAGTTTAACATTTAGTAGATTTTCATTTCAGTTCAAACACACACATGCACATTGTATCGCATGGAGAGAGAGCGTCCTCGACTTGGCTACAACCTACAATCTGCTACAAAGTATTTTTCACATTACAATGAATTAAAACACAGACTTTGAGAGGTCTACTGTAGCTACAGAATATACTTTAAACAACCGAAAAACATAATACAGCTGCGTCGCCGGTGTTATAAGCTGCTTTCAAGTTTTATTTTTGGGCACCTTTGCGCACACATGAAAGCAAAGCCAGCTTAATAAGTTTCCTACAAAACATACAGTATTTGTGATTGCAGTTTAGTTGCGCATGAAAGTTTTAGTAGAATGAACAAGCATAAAATGTATAAAATGTAATCATGACTCATACATTCAAAGATGTCCACCACTTAACGTTATTCTGATAAAGTCAGCATAAATACAGGGTTACGACAGCAGCTGTGTGATCAAATGTGCACGTATGGGTATTTTTTAAGACACAGTTTAGATGTGAATTACATGTGAATACTGCCAAGTCTGACTGTGGTTATATTAATGTTTGACATTCCTGCTCAGGAGACAGTGATACACACACCAAATTCCACAGGAAACTGACTAGTAGTCTGGACCAAAGGTCAGAGGCAGACTAACACCTCCCCTTTAGGGAAAAAATGATCCTCCAGTAACCTATAAATGTTTGTTTTTTTTCAGCATCTGGAGCTTTGAAGTCAAACAGGTTTCTACTTTAAAAGAACAGTGTGACATTTTAGGAAATTGATTTCTTGCTGAGAGCTGGACGAAAAAGATCAATGCAAGTCATATCTGCAGACTCCAGTGTGGGTCTGAACCCAGAAAGGCTTGTATCCGGACCACAAAGCGTTCCACATTAAAATAATATTTATATTTTTGACTAGATTTTTCAACAGACGCAGAGCAGCCATCTTGGTAGAAATGTGTGTCCCCTACATTTGCTATATTTTATCGAAACGATTAAGGGAGAGCAGCACTACAGGAAACGCATATGTACAGGAAAACAGATTTCACTTCCCCTAGAATTTAATCCAGAGCCTCCGGATCGAATGTTAACTATAAACAGTCAGTCAGCGCGTTACAAAAAGAGGTAGCTTGTTCAAAATTCAGTAAAGTTTACACTGAAAGTGTTCAGAGACAAGTGTATCCATCCATGTATTCCATTTGTTTGGCCTTCATTGACTAACTATTAGAGGGGTCATATTATTTTCATGTTCTGATGTTACAGATATATTTTTGTAAAGTTTGTGCTTATGCTTTACACAGTCAGCTTGTGGGTTTCCATGCTGACTGATAATAAAATGCCAAGGTTCCAGTCTGGCCAATTTGCTTTGTTCTCAAAAGTTAAATGCTGCATCAGTTGACATCGCAGGTAGAATTCCATAACTGGCCATCTGTTTTGGGCTCCTACACCCATAAGGTACACCGTCTTGCCCACCCTCTCAGGTTATGTGCCACCATTCTGCTCACGGCTAGCACTAGCTTGTGTGTGCGTGCAGAAGTCGATATAAGTGTTTTTTCAGCTATGAAGCAAAATTCTTAGTTTACCAAAGATAAAACCATAAAATAAGAATGGATACCGTTTGTTCTTTTAGTCTAGCAATGGGCACAGTTTGACTGACAGGAAGACTTCCAAAAGCTGGCCAGTTAGAACAGTGGGATGGAGGTTGCAGATTGGTTTGCAAAAAAAGTTTGGTGTTAATTCAGTGTTAATTGAATTTAGTGTTAATTCTTTAATTTGGAGGTCCCACGACTGGTAATGTTTAAGAGAAACACGAAACAGAGGAAATAAGTGACACTGAGTGTGTGTGTGTGTGTGTGTGTGTAAAAAGTGTGTTTACTTTAAGCCCACTATTCCAGTCCCTTCAATGGGTCACTAGTTATTAACCCCCAGACAGTCACCTTGACGCACTCTGTCTCACACAAAGAAAAACAACTGGCACACACACTCAAAAACTGAATTGCACAGTGACCCATTCATATGCGCACACACAGTCACTGTCTCTAAAACTCACACACACACCATCTTTATCAGTCCACTGTGACCCAAGCCGCCACGTGAATTGGCATGAAGTGTTAATCCTAATATTGGATTATCAGACAGGCAGAGATTATCCCCTCTTTTTAAGATTAGGAGCTTAGTTTAAGATTAGTTCATTCAAAGCGCCACTTAAAGGTTATCACATCAGTGGCGACGGAAAATTATTTTGCGTGTGTGCCTTTTGAAGTGTATGGTCCACTTCAAAAGAATGAGACGGCGCACACACACACAGGCAACTGATTAAATAGCATAATTGAATTTAATTGGGAGAATCATCTAATCATACATGTCTTAGTGGTAAAGAGGTGCCTAACCTGGGTGTGTTCCTAAGACTTATTGAAGAGGGAGAATCAGAGAGAGAAAGAAGCTTCATTTGAATGTGCATGTTAGTGTTTGTTTAGCGGAGATAATCTGCTGAAAAAGACAATGAGAGCTGATAATGCACTAAAATTTTAATGTGGTACGATGACTCTTGGGAATCTGTGTGTATTTATTTTCTCCCATCTTTCTTCCTCTTTCTTCTCCATTTTAGTGTTTCTTGCTTCTTCTTTTCCTGCTCTGTCACTTTTCATCTCTCTTGCTCTCTTTCTCTGGTGGATCAATATAGGCTAATTGCTGTGGAGCATCAGACAGTTAAGACTCTTCTTTTCCCCTGAGTGCTTAATTGAGACTGCCAAACTCACTACCTCAGAGTGTGTGGTTGTTTGGACCAGAAACACCTGTATGCTTGCGTTCAATCGTTTATGATCTGCAAAGAAATGTTTTTTGCTTCACACCTTCTCTCTCTTCTGCCCAAATCTACCGGCATGGAACTTTCTGTATGGACTGACAGCAGCTGTGCGTTTCCAGTCATGACGTCTCTGCTGCTACTGCATCTGCTGCTCTCCTTCTTTTGTGATAAATTAACTACTAACACTAATTAAATCAAACAGGATGAGAGACAAGAAAGAGAAGAAGAAAGAGAGCATGGAGGGTTAGGAAATATTCATATGAAACTCAAGTTTATGTTCCAATTCATCATCCTACCTGTAATGTGCAACTACCTATTTAGTTTTATGCCAAACTTTCTTGTTAAAAATTCTTGAAATAAATTTTGCAAAGATATCAAATTACATTTAAAAAAAATGGCCGGAAATTTGCTTTAATTTCAATAAATGTATTTAGAATTAACAGTTACACACCAGCTTTTTTCTAAGAAATATTTCAGAAAATTAAAAGGAAAACAATTGACCTCTACACTAAAGCTGCTCTCATTTGTTGTGATTTTACCTTTAAATGATAGATTTTTCTCAGGCTGACTGACGCCCACTCATTCTAGCCATCATAATTTGTTTATTCATTACTTCAGCCACAAACAGTTCCTATCCTTCCACCTATATTCATCCTAGAAGATTGTTTCTTTTGAAATAAAACAAATCTTTAAATAGTATTTCTAAATTCATCCTTTCAGGATGCCTGATCTTGATTATAAAAAATGACAAGACCTGGAATCAAGTCAGTAGATAGAAGTTAACAAAGGTGTAGGTAGCAGAGCAAAGGGATGAATCAAAGGGTGAGATAGCGGAGTAGAGGAGGGATGAGTGAAGATATAAACCAGTAGCAGCTGTTTCCCACCCATTAAAATGTAATTAAGAAGAACCTCATTACAGAAAAAGACAGAGAGAGCGATGGGGAGACAGAGAAATAAACTGTTCTCTGCTGTCTACTTTATCACTCATCCAGATAGAAAATCATCAGTTGTTTCAAGTAAACTCTTCAAAAGAGGAGCAAAAAAAAAAAAAGAAATCCCAAGCACCGTCTGGTTCTGTGATGCTAATTAGATTTGAGCCAATCGTTTGGCAGAAAAGACATAATGTTCCGAATCCAGTTTGGCACCTCAGTCCTGAAAGGACTCAATTTAATAATCCTTCTTTCCAGTCAATCAGTCTTCTTCCAAAATGTAGGATTTCTGTCTTTTCATCTCATCTGCCAAACAGCATCCGCTTTGAAGGAAAACAGTCAGAGCAGATTCCTGAGCTATGAAAGCAATTGATCTTCTAGAAATAATTACAAAGAGTTTCACTGGATCAGATGTGTCATTTTACTAAACTGTCAGCATTGTAACCTTTGCATCAGCTATTTAGCTTCAATTCTTCCATTCACTTTGTCAGAATCGGATGCCTGTATAAGCCAGAATACAACGTGACCGTCAACAGCTTTATTTGAATTTCATGCTAGTAGCTCTTTTTGAAGACACCAAACCTTTATACCATTTATGATACATACACACTATTACCCTCCATCCATCCATGATCCTAACCACTTGTCCTCTCAAGGGTCAGGGAAAAGCTGGAGCCCAGCAGTCATTGGGCAAGAAGTAGGGTACACCCTGGACAGATTGCCAGTCTTTCACAGGCCTGACATATAGAGACAGACAAAAATCCACACTCACATTCACATCTATATGAAATTAACCTAACCTGCATGTCTTTGGACTGTGGGAGGAAGTCAGAGTACAAGGAGAGAACCCAAGCAGACACTTGGAGAACATGCAAAAACATACCTTAGTGAAAGGAGATTGTTATGCTTGGTTGAATAGATAATCATGTTGTGGATCTATAACTTTTATAGTTGTTGAATATTTTTTGTAAGGATTAGAAGTAATGTGTTTGTAATAATATTTTTTGAAAAGAATGATTCAAAAGGTAGATGTGATGACAGGTTGATCACATGATTGTATATAAGAAAGTCAGATCCACACTAGTCTGTACTTTGCTATTGTTCTGTATTTGCATGCTTAGCTACATATTGACCCTTCTATGAGCTTGTATATATTGGAAGTGAACGCTAACTACTTGGTTGAAATTTCCAAAAGTGATATTTGCTAGAAAGATTTATTAATTTAAAGCACTGGTATTGGGAAAAACAGGAAAAATGTGCTCTGGGATGAATTAGTGTGACATTCTACTGTACATATTCTACACCTCATATTCCGACTGTGGGTGGCTCAGGGTGAACTTTGGGGACACATCTCCAGCCAATCAGTGTAGGTGCAAATGAATAATGTGAAGCTTATAAAAATACCTTATACAATAGCTGCTGGAGGACAAGAGGGAATCTCTCACAGTTTGGTGAATAAAATGACACAGATGCTATATGTCAGCATCTATAAATATAAGTCAAAAAGGACTGTAACACCAGCTCCTTAAATAGCAGGTAACAAAACAACAAACACACTCCAACTTTTGGTATTTGTCATTGTTTTTCATTTGCTACTCTGGAAGTATTAAGGTTCAGAATATAGAGCCCTGCAGCACCTACAGTACACTCTTAACACTCATTTGCTGCTCATTCATCCAAACTCCAGTGTTGGTGAAGCTGTCACAGGAGCCACAGAGGTCAATTTGGGGTTCAGTGTCTTGCGTCAATATATGGACAATAGGACCCTATGATTATTGGCCCCCTTTTCTGGTTCACATTGACCAGCTCCCCTGACTCAAAGCTGCCCCATTCACACAAGCAGATACGCAGTGATGCACACATTTATATGTGCACTCATGCAACGATACAAACACAGAAAGTAAAAGGCATATTAAAGATGGCTCCCACATACATGGCTTCCCTGTCTCACACACTCAAAGAGAACATGCCACAAGGCACACACATATCCTTAAACACACATAGGTGCAAATATAATACACACAAATATATATGTAGTGGCAAATGAAGTTGTGCATCATTGTGAACCATGAAAACACACACACTGTTTAGTGTTCTTATTCAATCAAGCAGTATGTGTACTTAGGCATGAGTAGGAGAAGATGCTAAAGGCAGAGCAGTACTCAGATAAAGTGGAGACTGAGTGAGTATGTGTTTTTGTGGTTGTCTAATAACTAGGGCAAAGCAGTCTTGGGGATATTAGTGTTTTTTTAATTGAAAAATGGTCAGAAGGGAAAAACAGCTCATATTCAATGAGACAGCACACACACAGTAGGCTACACATAGATTATCCAGATGTACACTCAAAATGAGGGCACAGAGTATATTAAGTGCAGAAACAGTAGTAACACACTGAGTTTTTTCTTAGATGTATTTTTAAGGAAAGTCATGTCAGGTTGACAATGTTCTTAAAACACAGATTTGGTCTTATTGATATTGATGAATCCCATTATCCTTGTAATTTGAAAGTGTGTTCTAGTTGTTCTTATTTAGCATAGATAAATGCCCTGCCAGAGCCCATAAAAGGGCATGAGACTTCCATGTGCACAAACAGGAATCTCACACAGAAACAGGAAAGGATAGTGGAAGATGGTGGAAAATGGAAGACAAACTTCAGCAGTTTTGAATCAGCAGCACTGCAAGAAGTGAACATCAAATAAGCTTCATATTTAGAAGCCGCAGCAGTGGATATAAAATCAGACAAAAACACACACACACAGGATGTGTGGGATGTTATTACATATTCAGTGAACGCTGTATCTGAGAACAGTGCACAACTGATGTCAGAAAAAAAGAAAAGTCTGCTGATCTCGTGGTTGCCCACAGTTATCTGACCTGAGTGAGTCTGACCTGAGTCTGCACATCCTCTTGTTGTGGTGATGTCTGAAGACGAAGTGGCACAAATTCACATACGAAAGTGCTTCTTATTATATATTTCATTACAACCTGACTCCTTGTTAAAAAGTGACCCAGTATTGTAGGAGAAAATTCTAAACAGCATCAAATACTGTGGGATCGTCTTTAGTTGACACTTACTGTACACAGTATAGTACAACACACAGTATTGCTGTGTGTTTGGAAGCACTTGAACTGTTGAACTGCTATAGTTATGCATGTAAAATGTAAGAAAATAGACTTCAAACTAAAAACTGCCCCTAGGGTTACACATGCAAAAAATATATGTTATGCAGCCTGTGTAGAAAGCTGTACAGACAAGGACACCACACCAATATGTTGAGTAAATAAATAAATATAATATGCATTGCCTTTCCTGTACATCATTTTATGGATAAAATATTAATCCAGAAAACAGCCAACAGGTTAATTAATAATGATAATAATCATTACATACACCTCTACTTGTATATGAACTTTTTTAGAATTGATTGATTGAATTAATTAATTTTCAGAGATACAGTATGTTTGATATCTTGTGTCCACATAGGATGTCTATTAGGGCAGAGATACACCAAGCCAACATCAAAGGACTAGTTGTGAAGAAAGCCAATTACTGTATCGCCTCACATCGCCTTCGTCTGGGCCAGAACGTGGCACTTCAAATAGACAACAGCCAGCCAAGGATGTACAGTAGGTCTACGCCTTTGTGAGAATGACGGTGATGGACACAAAGACTTAAAAGTGCTGATATGTTTCTTATAATGACATCAGTCAATAATAAGAACAATAAGAAGAAGAAAATTATAAACGCGCAACCATGTAGAGACAGAAATGATGCCATCGTGCAAATACGATAAATAAGATGAGGCTGTTTTGTTTGTTTGATAAAAGAACAAGGTACACACTGTTCTATAGGAAAGGGAACCTTAATTGACTTCTGGTGTGATCTGGTGCTGTAGAGAAAATCAAATTAAATCAAATTAACTTGATCTTCTCAGGGGGACGGGTGGTGCCGCTGGGGGGCGGAGCACCCCCCTAATATAATGTTAGGGGAAACACTGTAATGTACCAAATTGGTATAAACAAATCTCACAACCAGACAACATAACACTCCAATATTCTCTATTCTTTAGGCCTGCTTTGGTCTGACCAACTCTTCAGGAAAATATCTGGCTCTTCACAGTAGCTTTTAGAAGAACCATTATGTTCACCAGCTGGTTGCTAACTTTTTCTGTGATGCTGAGTAGAAAGTAGGTTAATCTGTTGGCTGTAGCTCTACAAAACAATGTGGTGAGAATGGTGAGAGTGAAGCAAAGCAGTAAAGCTTTGGGTCAAGAAACCAAGCAAAGAACTGAAAGATGCTAAAAGCCTCACGTACCCGAGGGGAACTGCAGAGTTCTGATCATTTATTCACTGTGAATAAGAAAATAGACAGTGTATGCAAAGATTAGTGTGATATCACTGCAGTTGTGCGAGCATCACTCACACCTGTGTATGCGCAGAAATGCATGTTCACAATAAACTTTGCATCCTGCGTATGTGTACTTGTGTGTTTACTGCTGCTCTCGGCCAATGAGAATCTGCCTTTTCTAGTTTTAACTTAAAATGCCAGGTACCTCACTAAGAAACAGTCTTGCCAGGTGTGCGTGTGTGTGTGTGTCTGTGTAGCCCCAGGGAGGAGGAAGTGGTTCAAAGAGCATCTGAAGCCTTGATTAAGGATGTCTAATCAGAACTGAGGACCAGCAACAGTCTGATGTTCTTGCCTGGAAGGGCCTGACACACAGTAGGAAATACCCAGGAAAGAGTAAAACACACGCACACAAAGTGAAACACACCCACCACACACTCAGACAGCAGGAATTCTCATGAACTGCTACTTGAGCTAAAAAAAATAAGCGTCCCACTATGGAATGGGATGGGAGTAATAGGTACAGCAAATGGAATCAGCTCGTTGTGAACCAGTGTTTGCTGACACAAATCCCAATTTACTCCCCAAGAAAACCGAATGAACCCCCCAAACGCCTGGTGTTTCTGTGATTGTGTGTTACTCAAAGATAAAAAAATAATCACACAAGTTGACACACACACTCGTGCTCTTTCTCTCCTTATGTGTATGTCTGCATCAACACTGAAATAACAGACTCAATATTATTATTATTCTGTATTATTGTTAGTATTAGTTGCAGTAGTAGTACATGTGTTTATGTTTAATCCAGTAGAGCATATATATTACCAAAGTACACACAGCACACAGATATCAGAAAGATATGGTGAAGGTCCAGTGGTTTGGCTGTGCTTATAGATCTTTTCATTTGATCTTTGAAATCTGGATACTGGAGCATAAAAAGTGTCTGGCTGTGACACTTCCTGCTTACTGACTTCATCTGTGTATGTAATGCACAGATGGGAGTGATCTAAAAAAATATCGTGCCCAATTTCAACCATGGGGGTGGCAAATTAGATACACTTAGAGGTCCCATTTTTGGAACTTTCATGTGGCTCCCTGTCGCTGACAATTTTCAGGTGGTTATCTGTGGGAGGTGTGTATTAAAATTCAAAATAAACCCCCAGTTAGAACCCAGTGGTGACATTTTTTTCATCGTGTACTTAAAACTCGTGAACACAGATTAGGGCTGGGCGATAAGGACCAAAACCCATATCTCGATATTTTTAAGCTGAATGGCGATTTACGATATATATCTCGATATTTTTTGATCCCATAAAGTAATTACAAAAAGACAACTATGGGACAAATGTACATGTTCTAAATGTCATAGGTATTTTATTAACGTAAAACGTAAATATCGTAATTTATTACAACAAACTATTGGCAGTTTAAAGAAATTAGTCACATATGAAATACGTTTTGTAAAAAAAAAAAAAAGCTGCACTGCTGATTAATCAATTAAGAGTTATTAAAAAAAAGAATCTGCCTTTTTATGCACCGTATAAAGCCGTGCTGTTCCACTGTTAATGTAGCGACCATGTCTTTAGCGATATGATAAGCTACTGTTTTGGTAATGTCGTTCCACCTCTCGCTTTTTCACGAGTGTAAGAGTTTTGTGGAGTGGTTTGTTTCGGGGCAGGGGGTTGAGGCGGCTTGGAACCTCTTTTCTGCATTCTCTACAAAACACATTATTCTGCTGCTCATCTGATGCTTGGAATCCAAACTACCTCCAGATGATTGAGCCACTGCTTCGACGTATACCAACCTGCTCCTCTCCTCCTCACCGCCCCTCCTGCTTTCTTCCTTCTCCATGCTGCTTTGTTGAAGCACTGTGAAGGGGCGGGCTGTGAGCTGTGTTCAGAGCGGGAGCACAGCGGGCGGGGCTGTCTTTGAGTTGTCGGACAACAAAACAGGAAAGAGGCAAAAAAGCTCTTTCGAGATTTACGATAGTGTCTCATTTTATATCTCATTTAGAAGTATATCGATAATTTTAAAATATCGATTTATCGCCCAGCCCTACTTCAGATTAAAGTCGGCGCTAAAAGTACACGTTCTTAGTTCAATATTCACGACTATAGGCTCAGGTTGATATTTTAAGAGGTGTTCAATCCAGATTGGATTTTGTAGACAATTATTTTTAGTCTATTACATAATGACAAAGTTTCATAACATCTGAGTGTGGAGGAGTGAAGTATCTCACTTCCAGTTGCTCAAGCTGAATTTAGCTCCTTTGGCTCCTTAACTAACACCAAGAATAGTTCCCTACATATACACTACCACAAACCCCATACTGAAGACTCTCATTAACATTTAGCATTTTGTTTTCTCTTCATGAGTAAAAATCCTCCAAACTGGCTGATGAGTAACAACAAGTTTTCTGCTTCCTGTTCGGCCTCATCGTCAGAAAACATGCTGTTTGTAATGTCTGCAGTAAAATTCTGTAGCTGGGTTATGCATGTGTCGTTAAATCAGTATGAAAGTCCCAAATCCCAACTGAGATTTGTCCCTCTTATTATGTTACATGCTTTCTCTGCCTCTCTCACTCCATGCTCTTCAGCCTTGCTTTCCGTGAGTTCTTCTGCTCCTCAATAACATCATTTTAACACAGAGACAGAGACAAGAATGTAGATTTTGTCTGTGCACGTGAGCATGTGTTATGTATATGTGCGGGAACAGAGAGCTGAAAACCATCCAGGAGAAAGACCACAAAGTCTGTGGAGACACTAAAACCACATTTCAGCTACTAGTTTTCCAAACTTTCTTTTTCAGACACAAGCTCAACCAGCTGTTTGTGTGTGAGCACACACACACACACACACACCTAGCATGTATATTCCACTACAGTGAACATGATAGTTTTTGCAGATAGCTCTATTACTGTTCCAAAGCTGGTCAGACCTCTGTGTGTCTATATTGACAAAATAAAAAGCATCCAGATGTAAAACCCACAGAAACGGATAGAATTCACACTTGAAGTGGAATCAGTGCAAGAACATGTGGTTCCAAGTCCAGATATGACGCTTTTAGAATTCACGGCTTGGTAAGAGGCCTCATCAGAAAGTGTCCAACTTGGACCTACTTACTGTTCTAAGATCTTTGTCCTCAAGCTGCATTCAGATCAGAATTGGCAAGGCAAAATACACTCAGCAGGTGGGACTGGAAATATTGTGGGTGGCAAAAGCTGCTCGAGCTATCTTGGCTCCCCGGCGCACAACAGGTTCTATAACAAGAAAAAACCTTTTGAGCTTTTAAGGGATAACTTTGGTGATTTTCTAAATTAATTGTATTTTCATCACTACAAGCAATGAAACCAACAATGACTTGCCTCCACTCACAGGAACCTGGATTACCTAAAAAAACACGAGGTAGACACACTGCTCCACTGGGTGACATGTTTCTTCATTCCAAAACACATGGTCGAGATATTTTTAACAAACATGCACTAAATGCTCTGAATCACCATTACCTTGTACAACAGTTTGAAATAAGCCAGTGTGTCTTTTCAGACAACAACGAATTCTACGGCACAGACAAATAAGCTAATGCAGTTGCTGACGGTCATCACAGGTGAGTAGAGGCAATTCATTGCTGGTTTTAGTGTCTATATGGGCACTGCTGAACTTAACACTACTAACACTGTGATGCTAACTTCTATCTTTGTTGTTGCAGATCTTTATAGTAGTGGTGTGGTCTCAAGTCTGATGAGCTGATCTAAAGTCAAACTCAAATAATCTGATGATGTGAGACTTAAAGATTTTTAAAAAGCTTTAACACGGTCACTTGTCATCAATACACAGTTAAAGGATAACTTTTTTTTGCTGAATTACACCTATTTTCCCCATTTGGCACTTGCTCTTGATCTTCTTGCATAAATCAAGCAGCTTTATCATCACATCGTGGAAGTAGCAATAACAACATTATGTCCTAAAAGCATTTTGGAGCAACTTCCAGCCGCCACTCAGATTTTAAGAGAACATAATACAGCCTCATTTAAAGCCTCATTTACACTCAAGGTCTTTAAGAAGGCTGTAATAGACAGTGACGATATATATTACTGGTCTGCTGCTATTCATTATGCAGCTAATGATTCCCCGTCAAGTTCTATTGTAAATAAAGGAGGGTCAAAAAAAGTGTGTGAGGGCAAAGACAGAAAGACAGGAATTCTGAGAGATTCATAGAAAGAAAACAGCATTAACTACATCAAGAGATGCTGAAGAATTAGCTGCAGCTGTAAAACATTTACCAAACCAGACCAAAAGAATTATGTATTATGTTTTTTGCTAACCAGTTAGCTTGGTTCCAGGGCTATAAATCAATGACTTTGTTCATGATTTTTCCATCTACTGTGTTTAATGCTTCTACATATGTCACAGTTTACTCCATTTTGTGTTAGCAAACTTAACATCAATTGAGTTAGTTAAATAAAATAAATGATAGCACTGTCATGACTGTGCATTGAGGATGGTGATAGAGGGAGACAGAAATGCTGGTCTAGTCCAATAGTATGCAGGGTACACAGGGCAGCTGCATATGAGGTTTCACTTATATGTACCATTCATATTATTCGAGATATTCATGACTTTATTCATTCTCCCATTGACTGCCATACATAAAAAATTTAATCTTGTTAAAATATTAGGGCCGCCACATGCTTCTTGCAAAGTAGCGCGAAAGCCCTGGTGCCTGGCGTGTGCCTCTGGATTTTTAAAACTGTGTTGTGCTGTGCACAACTTTAGTTAGTGACTTGCTCATTGGTGCTGACCCAGCCATATCCTTTTCCACCTCTTTTCACAATGTGTCAATATTAAGATAACAAATAAATTAATATAAGTCTGAAAACAACATCAAAGCAGATTGGTCCACAGCACCCACTACAGTGTCAGAGTGTAACAGTGCAGACAAGAGCAGAGCTCCCTTGAGTAACACACCCTGTATAAATGCTGTGTTTCAAGTGTCCCCAAATGTATTTCTAAAGCTAAATCATGTTATTTAAATGACTAGCTTGACATTGTACATGTGTGAGTTACATATGCAGATAGAACAGAGGAGACTTCAGCATTAAAACTGAAAGGCCATTGCCTCCTGACTGTACCTTCACACTTAACACACATGAGAGCCTTATAAAACAAGCAAAAAATGTAATCAAAAAATCTACTTTGTAAAATTATATTACTAATATGTTTGAGTATATAACCTCATCAGTTACAGCCATGTAGCAAAGCAGTGCAGCCATCATGGCGGTCAGTAACGACTGCAGCATGGCCCAACTGCCACCATGAGCAGCTCTGCTCGGGTCTTAATAGGGAGGGTATATCATTCAGTCTAATTAGAATGTCAATGGCAAATCTCCCCAAGCGAATACACTTTATACACACATCCACGCACAAACATGCATGCATTCATGTACACATATACAGCCCTACATTATTCACTGACTGATAATTACAATGTCAATACACAGCTACACAGCACTATGGCCTCACAGTATCACTATAGCCACCGTTTAAACACATAGATACACACATACTATCCTTTAATTGCCCTTAAGTCAAATGCTTTAGCACTTATTTTCACACACACACACAGTCCCACTTGCGCATTGGTCCATTCAGACTCCCCATGAGGTAAATCAGCACACTCTTACTATCCCCCTACTGTATTTTTATCCACGCTAACACATGCCCATCCTCACACGCAAGGTCAAAGACATGGTAGTGAGTTCATGAGTGTCGCATCTTGCTCTGTTTTTTTTTTACTTTGCTCCCTCTGTACTTTCTCTCTATCTTGTCCCCAGAGAACTGCACAGTGAAAAGCCATTTACTCCATAGCTGTCTCTCTCTTTCTCTGTCTTCCCTTCATTGTTTTTGGTCTGCTCTCTCCCTTTTCTCTGTTACTGTCTTCAATTTTTCTTCATGTTTTTCTTATTTTTATGCCACTACCTATATTTCTAGAGTGCATTCTCTTTGCCTACCTCCACCTTCCCACTGGACAATCTATTCCAGTGCTATACAGGGACAGCTCTCTAACCTATTACTGCATCAACAAAACAATGGAATTAGTGGTGGAATGGAGACAAATAGGACAACACAGAAGCATACAGCTCATTATCTCCTACTATTTTCCTTTTGATTTGTCTGATCAAACCTGCTATTTGGACATTTTACATTTTGTCTCATCTGAATCTTGTCGTGTTTTTTCTTGTTTTCTAACAGTTTAACTGCTTGTTTAATCTCTCAATTTTTGGTGTTTAAAGGGATACACACACATACTACACACCTCTTCAACTTTTGTCAGTTAGGATTTAAAAGTTTTGTTCAACTAAATCCTCTGGCCCCTTCCTAAATTGTGACATAACTGATTTTGGGGACTATTATGTACAGTATGTGATGTATGAACTATGAAGATGGTTGTCAAGGAAGCCAAGAAAATGCCCACTGAGTCCAAAAAAGGATCAGGTAAGGTAAGTAAAAACACTCTAGCCAAAAGTGTGTAGATGTTTTGAATATTGTTTTTGCCAATTAAATGATCAGATATTTTAATTCTCTAAAGCTACTAAAAGGTCACACCTGACAAAATATAAATGTTAAGAGCAAACCGGCAGCTTTGAGACACTCTTCATACAAGGCAGCTGGAAAATCTGGTTTTCTATACAACTGTCTGCTGCTTTTATACCCCTCTATTCTCTCCTCATCTTCTCCTTTATCCCTTCCTGTTATCATCTCGCCTCACTTATTTCCTTTTCTCTTTCTGCATCCCCTTATTCTCCTTTTACTCTCTGCATTCTTTTTTTTCTCCTTCTCCTCCTCTTGTCTTGATTATTTCATTTTGAACTTTCTTCTCCCAATAACATCCCTTAACTTCTCTCCTCCTTCTCTCCCCCTGTATTCTCGTCCCCCCCTCCTCCTGTCCCTGTTCTCCACTCCTCTGATCTGCTCTCCTGGCTCAGGCCCAGTTAAATTACCAGTTCTGCAGAACGATGGTGACAGAGTGCAGAACTTAATTACACACTGGCTGACAGCAAGGACTATGTGTTAGATTTTCTCTTTCTCTCATTTCTTTCTCTCCCTTTCCTGCTCTTCTATACCCCCCTAACTCCCTCATCTCTTCTTTTCTCTCTCGTCTTCCGTTTCCTTCTTATTTCCTCACTTTTTTCTTTCCGTTGACTTTCTTTTTGTCTCTCTCAGTCTAATTAATAACTGGTTAAGGCAGCGTGCTCTGTGTTGTTTCTATGTGCTTATTATTGGCTGGTAGGCTAGATGGCTGTAGGTGAACTGGGAATACTGTAATGTACACAGTAGTACCAGTGCAAAAAGTAACCTGCAAACATTTACCTAGTTATGGATGCAGCCCATAATTAAAAATAGAAATTTTGTGTCCATTACTGTGTCATTTTTTTAAATTTAGGATTTATGTTCCACTTTAAAGAGCTTCTCTGTACACACCGTGCCTTTGATTTCATATTTGATAGTTACAACATCTGTAATCATGTCTATAATGCAAACAAATATGCATGTTTTTATTTTTTTGATCTAAAATTTTTCATATCCAGTACGCTCTTGTCTACAACAACAACATTTAAATGAGTGGTGGCTGCAGTTCTGTAGGCTGAGCCAGCGGAAGTTGAAGCCATCAAAAGCAACAGGTGTAGCAGTGTCTCCAACTCTGTCATGTAACACAGTGGCCTCTGAAGGTCCATCATCTGATGTCTCTGTCATCGGAAGTGACAGAACTGAACCGACTGACTGACTCTTCTAAATCTGTGGTCAGCGGAGCGCTGTCAACGATCACAGCAGCTTTGTCACAGTCTCTATCAGCGGCCGGATCTTCATAGCTGGAAATCTTACTGTCTCAATGTCCATCACCAGACATCTCAGGGTGAGAATTTCCCTCTGAAACAGTCTCTGTATCCATGTTGGTTCTTCATTAAAATGAATAGAAGATGCTCTTGACAGGGTAATAGAGATACCCACTCCTGTGCAATGGAACTAGCAGTGTCAGAGGTTCCATCTGAATGGAGACAGCTGAAGCACTGCCACTGCTTTATTTGTGACAGAATTTTGGAACATGTATGAGCCTCCATCACAGGACGATGGCTCTATCAGCTTCATAACTGAAACCTAGAATGTCTGAATCTTGATCAGAGGAGTCTGTAGTGTCTGGCTCTGCAGCCTCTTCACAAGAACTCTCAGTGAATGAATTGTTCACTGAAACTGGAATTAGATGGATCGCTTTAAGAATTTTGAGATCTGTCATTGGAAAATTATAATTCTATTCTGTACGGTCTTATATATATATATATATATACACACTACTCACAAAAAGTTAGGGATATTTGGCTTTCGGGTGAAATTTATGGAAAACGTAAAAAGTTCACAC
>JAUMHL010000002.1:4055211-4077007 GCA_032362345.1 Sandelia bainsii | reverse complement strand
GCAAGTTGTGTAAAAAGTACTGAAACATTGAACAGTTGGACATGTGCATTCAAAAGTTTAGGGAAGGTCACATTAAGCTCACCTGTAAAGGTTATAGTGCATTTTAGGTTCATCCCGAAATTTCACCCAAAAGCCAAATATCCCTAACTTTTTGTGAGTAGTGTACAGTAATTGATGCATAAAACCTGGTGGTTTGCTTAGTGAAAGCTGCACCACTGCATCTTCAGTATCAACCTAGCAACTTGAATAGGAAAAAAATGCTCATCATGCGAGAGAGATCAAGCCAGAGATGTAGCTTTGTCTCTGTTTGCAGGATTGGCTGCCAGATGAAATTCATATCTCTTTGTTTACAAGACAGTTACAACATAAGACTTGCTAATAAAAATCCAGTAACATCTGGTTATTACGTTCCCACATTTGTTGCACAAACCAAATATCAAAAACTATGTTTTATGGTAAACGAAGGCCATTAAAAGGAGTAAAAAGTAAGATGGTCAAGAATCAGAGCTAGGCTACAGCATTATAAAACACTGGTCATAACCGGGCAAGTATGCAATAGATAGGTGTTAGAGAGAAAAGAAATAGCAGGTAAAGGGCATTTTTCTTTTTGATGAATGTAATTTTCAGTTGTGTCAATTAAAGCCAAGATCTTTGTAGACTTTGCAAAGACAACATCAAGAAAATTATGACCTATTGTTTCATATAATACTTTTTTTTTTTTTCATTTGAGCAAAAATGTCATATGCTTAAATTAAGTAATTTCTAAACCTTCTGGTGTATTTAGCTCCCTACAGTGAGAGCCATCAAGGTCAACTGACAATTTCCTTGAATCATTACAGTGCCTACAAAGTACTTTGAGGCAACACATGTAAAACTAAAGAAAAAAATGGTGCTAATGAGTACGGTTTTTGCAAGTAAGACAAGAGTACAAACACAGTGAAAGGCACATGGGACAATCCAGACTCAGAAGAACTTGCAGATGCATGGCCTTTCTTTGCAGTCTGCCAGGCTGCAGTCAGTCTGTGGTCCTCAGAGGAGGAAAATGGGTTATGTCAGGTCATGTTATGGTATAGTAGAAAAAGCTAAATTGAGCTGTTGTCTACAGGTGAAGATTGTAATGTAGGCACTCTCTGTAAGCAGCAGTGTTTCTCACTGTTAACACAGTGTGAGTCAGGTAGACGTGGGAAGTGTTTATGGGGTTCTTTTGAAAAAATGAAGACAGGAAAAAGTCGAGGGATTTTAGCATCAAGGTCATACGTTATTTCTATGTGTTTCTAGTCGTCACTGGATACTTCGTCAAATCTTGTAACTTGTGCCTCCTCCACAAGAAGGGTCAACTACAGAACAGACACATAAAGGAAGTTTACTGTTGCTAAGGTCCAACTACCAACTGCAAGATTTGACTGTTAATTGGACGTTTAAATGGGGCTTTTAGAGAAACTGCATATTTTGTAATGTCAGAAGAATCATTATGTGACAGTTATATTTTATGTTGCCAAAAACCTTCCAAAGGAAGATGTAATGAAATGCTAAATTGAAAAAGTAGGGCATAGGATGTATTAAACAAAAGACAAGTACAAAAGAGCTGAAGACTATTACTACACAGACACACTCACACAGGCCCTGTAGCACTACAGAGAAGAAGAGGGTATGAGCGTTTTTTTGATCCACTTTCTGAACCTTTTAGTCTGAAACACAAATACGCCCAAGGCAACTGTTAAAGGCTGTGTGTTTGTGTGTGTGTGCATGTGTGTGTGTTCTTGTAATGTGTGCAATGACAATTAGTATTGAAAGCTGAGATTTTGAGAGCTAGGGATTTTGAGAAGTGATATCAAGCCTACCTTTTATTAGAGGCAGCTCTACATGGTATAGAAATGTTGTAATTAACAACTTCAGCCTGCTGTATTGAAATGTTTCACAGCCATCACCAAGTCACATCAACTATGTTTTAGTGGCCATGATGTCACTTGTCTGGATAGTGAAAGGAGAGAGAGATATGTGGACAAACTCACACAATTAACATATATTTTTCCTCCTGGCATGTTTACCTGTATTCTGCAGACTGACATACACACACAGACACACACATACACGCTCACGGCTATATGGGGCTGGGCAAAGTTAGTGCAATATGATTACAAAGTGAAAAATATACTGTATATGTAAATTTCTCCATCCACAAAGTTACTGGCAGCAATGGCTATAGTATGTGTATGGTGTGGCAGGTGAATATGGAGGCAATGAGCGCCAAAATAGCACAAAAGTTATCAAATGAATACACTTTGAAACTGAAGAAATGTTTAGAAATACCAGAAAGAAATGTTTAGAAATACCAGAAAGACATAATGAAAGGTAATACTGTGCTTTGAACCCCATTTATCATAATTCCCTATTTTGTTATTTCAAATACTTTTGATGGTTTGACATGTCAAATACGTTTGATAAATACATTTGATACGTCTGATGGTTTATGCTCGGTACCTTCTTTATGTCTGGATTTCACTACTCCAATTTTATTTTATTTTAATTAGTTTGAATTTTTAAATCTAAAATGACCAATTCATAAAATATACTGTCTTTATAGCAGGTGGCACTCTATCAATAAACCTGAAGAACATAAAGAAAAAAGGGGATTGAAAACATGTTACTCAAAATAGATGGTTTTCACAAAATTTCTGTTATAAATTCATTAGAATTTAAATGGCAACCTGAAGTATTTTTTATGGTTCAAAAATCACAATTACACAGTAGATTCAGGTCCCTAATGGCCTTTTTTTTGCTTCCATACCAACCATGATCAATAAGTTATGTCATGAAATGTGGTACAATAAGCACTTAGAGATGTTTTTTCCAACCCAGATTTACTGAAGAAACATGACTAGAAACAGGAGGTAGTTTGCTATTCAAATCACAGGACAGAGGATCCTGTGGGCTGTTTGTATGGTGGAGTATGTTTATCACTTGGCAGCATTGTCGTGGGTTTGAATCCGGTCAGCCAAATATCAACTAGAAAACACAGCCATCACCAAGTCACGTCAACTAGCTGACAGAGATATTAACGAGATGTTTACGTCTATGCTGAAATGTAATCCAATTCTCATTCACCCATTCACACACACATTTACACATCGATGGTAAAGGCAAAGTTGCTGTGCAAGGTGCCTGACCCACTGGGAGCAACCTGGGCTTTGGAAGCGCTGGGGATCAAACCACATTTTAAAATACTACTAATACTTGCCTCCTATACTATATTATATGATGCTGTGCTATGAGATGTTATCATCAAACACCATGAAGGTTTGTAGGTTCATGTAAGGTGTAAAGGGGATATTGTGCTTAGATAATAGGTTATTGATTTAATGAACAATTGTTAAAAGCAATCTTAGGCACAGAGACTGAGAAAGCAGGAGCTTTAATGATTTTGACATGCATCATTTCATAACTTACCACCTCACTTTAGCTTGAGAATACTACAAGTCCCTTTATTGCTCACACATACACACACACACACACGCTCTTCCTTCCTCTCTCTCATAATCTCCCACACACACAGACACACACACATTAAGCTATTTTTCTCTCACAGAGCCTTGCTCGTAGTGACTGCCGTCTTCCTCTGACACTCTTATTCTCACATAGGCCCCCTCATCACCAAGCACTGAGCTCTCTTTATCTTGTCCGCTCTGTCGCCCCCTCTGCACTGCCTCACATCCATCACATACACACAAGGTCAGTCTCCATCTCTCCTCAGCCTCCACACATGACTACTGGCACACTTGCTAGGAGAGCAGCAGCAGCCTGTTTGATGTTTGATCCTGCATGAATGCAAGCATGGAAATGGAAGCTTGTGCCATGCATGTGTGCATAGGAGCAGTGGGCATGTGGAAGAGGCGGTATCTAATGAGACAGTATAATTATACCATATTGCACACAGAAGAATCAAAAGAGAAAAAAAAGAAAGAGAAAGTGGATGTTGGCTGTGTGTGATACACATGCACTCAGAGAGAGAGAGAGAGAGAGAGAGAGCAGGACTGAACAAACACTATTAGAGCCTTACAATCCCCATATCTTCTGTCTGTCTCTGATAATGACAGTCACAACACCAGCGCACAGGGAGGTCTAAGCAGGGTCAAAGCGTATATAATGCAAAATGTCACACATTCTATGCACTCAAAAACACTGGGCAATGCAGAAAGAAAATATGCTTTTATATGGGTGTAAGAGTGCATGTGGCTGGTGGCTTCTGTCAATCAAACGCAGTCATTCTGAGGATATAATCTTATCAAACTGGGGCCCACTGCGTCCTATATTCTGTGTGTGTTAAAGGGCCTGTGAAGTGAATATTTTGTGCAGAATCATGACAATACACGTCTTACAGCGCTTATAGGTCCTTTGACATCACGGCATTTTAGTATTTTCTTTTGATATTTCAGGAAAGAGACTACAATCTCAACAGTTCTGTTCTTCCCATTTTTGATGAAAGGCCAAATGATGATTACAAACAATGTGCAGATTTTAATAATTGGTTTAATTCTGACTCAATCACTTTGGCAGACATGGATCAACACACACCTACTTAGACACACACACCCTCCCCCACACACACATAAAAATGCACACATAGAGATAGGAAGCTATTCTTATCCCAAACAGACCACTGTTAAGCCATTAGGCCACTTCAGCCACACATCCAATATTAAAGACAGCCTCCAGCTCTATTCTGTCACACTGTGACTATATGTCTCTCCCAAGCAGTATAAGTCATGCTGGTTTGGTAACAGAGGCAGATCTGTGTTTTACATGGAAACGTACAGTAAGCCACCTGGTCATTATTATGAAAGATTTGATATCCGTTCTTTTAATCTCTGCATGAGGAAAAGGAGGTGTACTTGGTTGGAATGTAAACTCATGTACTTTTTTTGCCCAGCTAAAATGGATGTATTTGTATCACGTACTGTGTACTGCTTAATACTACTTGTAAATTCTTCCATAATCCTCTCATGACCAGGAATTATTAGGGTACAGCACATTTCAGGAACAATCATACAAAATGTACAAACTGTACAGAACATACTACACCTAGATTTCACTATAAACACACACACATCACCCCTGCCCTGCTTATTTTCCAACTACTGGAAGATACCAATTCACTTTGCCTTCCCCAACTTCATCCTCATCTGCGATGGCATCTTTTAACTTCTGACTGATTCACGTAATCAGCAGTGGTTAAGGCAGTGATAGTTGGAAACATACAGGGCAGGGGTCCTTGAAGGTCAAGGCCCTGCTCTGGCCTTGATCCTCAAGGACCCCTGTGGTTAAACAAGACCACATTCAACTGCATCACAAATTGGATTCAAGTTTCTCTAAAAAGGTATCCATTCCCCCTAAAGTGTCCTTGAGCAGATAAATGGATTCTTTACCATTCTAACTTCAGAACTGCAATTCAGCAGTTTAGCCCAACCTATAGAGTTAGAATGAAAATCAGTGGAAACAGCTGCAGTCCAAAGGAACAAAATCGACTAGATACAGTGCAATGTAAATGATAACTAAACAATCAAAATACAGTCTCACTACTACTGTAGGAAGGAAACCTACAATAACTTAAGTGTTGTTTGGCCTTTGCTTGGGTCTAGCAGACACAAGTTGTTAATACGATATCACAGTGGCTTATTATCATATCTATTAAGTTAAATAGCTGAGACTAACCACCAGCAATCAAAGTCATTGTGATGTGATTGTGTGATGTTTCTGGCTTCCTGGTTAGTTTCCTAGATCTGTTTTTGGTTTCTACCAACTTTTGAGGGAACTATTTGTCTCTCCTAAATGTTCCATCCCTGCACTACAGCTTCTGATTGGCTGAACATACCTGAACCAGGTATTCGGCAGTGGGTAGGGGTAGCTGGAAAACAAGCAGGACAGTGGCCCCTCAAAGACCAGGATTGGACAAGCCTGCACCAAGTAGTGTTTAAATGTACAGCAAATAAAGCGTCTAATGATCACATATAATAAACATAGATTTAAAGATAAAAACAGTAGTGTATCCTCACTGACATATTTAATGCTATTTCCATCTTCTGATGCTATGCGGAGAAAGAAATTAACTACAGACTGCATTGGGTTATTTTGGTCACAGATTTTGACCACCATCCACCCATCTGTCACTCACACAAAAGCTTATAGGATACATTTCCATCGATGAAGTCCTTGCATCCATCTGAATGCAGCAGGACGAGGCATAAAAAGGTATGACCGTTCCATCTGCAGTCCCTAATTTGAGCGATGTGGTGCACTCATCAAGCCCTCTGCAATTATGCATGGATCTTCTAATGTGAGTACCTTGATTAAATCTTGCACAACCAGCACCAGGCTCTCGCAAAATAAGTACAGAAACATCTGTGGCCTGAGTGCGTGGCAAACTGGTTAGTTATAACTCAGCAGGCTTTTTCCAATTTTAGAACAGGACAAAATCATCAGGAACAGGACAAATGTTTTAATAGCACAGGATTCACACTGCTGAAATCCACAATGCTGGTTTGCCTTTGCATTATGCCTGAGTGCACACTAGAGGATTTTCTAATCTTAAATGATTTAAAAAATATGGGAGACAGATATAAGAACAGATTTAAGCAGTTGTTAAAGTTGTAATCTTCTGAACACACACACACACACACACACACGCCAGAGACAATTCAGTCAAGAGCCAGGACCACAGTATTGGGATTACACTAAGTGATTTCAAAGAGGCAGACAAGCATGGAGTTAGACTGTTGTCAGCCAGTAGCCACCATGCTAATAGCACTTGTTTACTGAGAAACAAAAGGGGCTGAAAGGCAAAAGTCATGGCTGAGAAGATGAAATCCGTATCACTTTAGATTTTACGTTTTGCAGCAATAGAACATAACTTGTCTAGATCATAGATTGGATGATAATGATTTGTTCAAGTTAGGGGTCCTTTGCTTTAGTTGCAATAGTAAACTGGTGAAGGTTAGAGGATGGTCATTGTCATGATTAAAAACAGTTTCCTTCATGGAGAACTTTTTCGCTGTTTAATAATGTCACTGTCCCATGTTAATGTATGTCCTTTTGGAGCACTTGCTTAAACGACTGATTCTATTTTTCTTGGGAAAAACAGGGTCTCTGAAAAACATTACCCTATTGCACTAACAACAGCTCAAAATCTCCACTTGGTACCTTTAATATAGTGAAATAAATATCAACTCTGTGTGACCCACTTCAAATCATTTAAAAAGGGACTGTGGATATAAAGAGACACACCTGGTCAGCAATAATGTTTGAGGACTTCCAGAGTACACGGTGAAGAACAACTGTTAGTACTAATGGAGTCTAATGTGAGCCAAGAAAACATTTCCCACATCATTAACCCACTAGCAGTCTGTGAGGTCTGACTGTGGGAATGAAGAACTGCTTAAGCTGTTTATGCCAATTTCTGATCCCATCATCATCCTGTAGCTACTGAAATACATAAAAGCATATCTCCACTTGTCATTGTACATTCTTGTCAATAGGATACTCAGCTTCATTCTCTTCTTCTTCTTCTTGCTGCTGCTGCTGCTGCTGGAGACCATTCACTTCAAGGTATGGCAGCTGTATTTTTAAGTTTGCCTTTTGCACGTCACTGTCAAGATGTTGTATTTGCATATTTATTAACTTGAATAAGCCTTTCCACTCTCTCTGACATCCCTCCCCATGGCATTTTGTGCCCTCAGGTACAACTGCTTATCACGCCAATCTCAGGAAATTCTAGACATTATAGAGTAGGAATGGCAGCTATACCGAAGAGGCTGAACCTGGCGTGTCTGATACCTGTGATCACATTCAAAAATCACTTAAACCAGATTCCTTAGTGAATGAAATGCTTGGCATTGCTGCAGAGGGCAGAGGATATAAAAGCAAGTAACTAGAGGGAAGGAGAGGCAAACAATACATGAAGGAAAACACTGGTGTGAGCTGACTTTGTAGTCTGGTTGATTGTATGATATAGGTGATTTTACAAATAGATTTCAAGGTCAGGTGTGTGAAGTAGCTGAGTAAATGAATGAATAGATATATGAGGAGAAAAAAGATTAGAAGATAGATTTTAATTCCCATGTGAAATGGATTGTAAGGAGGCAGACCTTTTAATACATCCAAAAGTGTGTCTCCCACACACACTGTAGATATCTCCCACATGGCCTCTCTCCTGTGTCACCAACAAATCATGACCTTGTATGAGGTCCTGCAGCCCAACAGATGCCGTCAAGTTGATGTCTCCCTCCATTCAAACAGTTAAATATCTGTTGTGCACCCAACCTTGCCCTGTGCTTGTGTCAGCAGTTGGCTTTCCTGACTTTGCCAATACATTTGGACCTTTCATCTACTCTTTAGTAAATATTTAGATTCCTGTGGTCATGCTTTATTGAGCTAGTGTTCCAAAAAATCAAAATACAAATCAGAGTGGAGTGCATCTCCGAAGTGTTGTTGCTGATAATAGAAATGCATTAGTGGTGAATATGAAGGCTATAACGGATTTGCTAATAAACCGTAGCCACACATTATCACAAAAATCATTTGCAAATCATGAAATACAGAGTGAGAAAATGTCAGTGAAGTCAATCATTTTTATAGAAGTACATTTTAAATGATAAAAAAACACACACCGCTTTTTGGGTGTATATTTGAATTTTCATTTTTTGACCTTCATCAAATAGATTTATTTGATTCCACACTGTTGATGTAAACACATAGAATGTGCCATGTTTATAACACCTGCTGGAAGTACAGGATGGAAGAACAAACATTTAGATCAAATTAAAATGCCCTGAAGGGTAAAATACAGTCCTGAATCAACCATAATTGATGCCTTGTGTAAAGTTGTACATAAAGTTAGTAAACTCAGTGACTTAATACATTATTAGATTTTGTGTAGTTGGCAGCTTCATTTTTGTTGTGTGAAAGGTGTGCTATACCCAGTATGTAAAAACAAAAAACCTGTATAATTTAGGTGTGTATGTAAGAGAGAATATGAATATAAATATAATTAATAATAATAACAACAGATGAATGTGTAAGAGTACTTTCTGAACATTTTCAGAATCTTTCAACAATACAGTGACAATGTGCTAGTTTCAGTCAAGGATCATGAGAATTGTTAAACATTTCATGTTGAGATACACCTTACGTCATTTACATCAACATTATACCATTATACATCAAAAGACAAAAAACAAGACAAAAACAATGTCTTTCAGAGCATGTCCATGAAAATTAATTGTATCAACCCTTCAGGAGGAGGATGGCATAAAAAATGAAGATGCATCAAAATCTGATTAGGAATCAATTCCTAACACTATGCCTTGTAACTATGTTCATATATAATCTCATGCTAGTGTTAGTTTAAGTTGTGTATTACCATCAGTCCCTGATCACGTTATACCGGACTCATAAACTCATAATGGGTTAAAGTTTTTAAACAGTAGATCCAATGAGATTCACATGTAAGTAACAGATTATCCGACACATCTTGGAAGGAAGAACTTTTCAATATAATATAAAGAAGAGATGAGATGGTTCACTTCTAAAACATGAGGAACTAAACAAGGATTTAATGTCCTACATCTAATTTTATTTCTGTGCTTTGTTATATGTGTTTTTAGTTCTCTGCTAGTTTTATCTACATAGGATTTACTCCATGGAAAAGTTAGAAAATAGATTAAAGCCCTTAATAGCAATAGATTTCTCAGTGTAAGGATGTAAAGGAATCATCACCATACATCAGTAGTTTTCATGTGCAGTGGGACATCCTGTAAAGTAGTTTGTAATGAGGGTAAGGAAGAGGAAGTAGATTTGATTTGATATAACTAATCAATCTTTTAAACTCCTTCCTCTTCTGAATACAATGAGTAGAGGATTGCAGGGCTAACATATAGAAACAGAAAAACAATCAATAGTGGTGTGCGATACTGCAAATTTTGGTATTGATCCAATCCGATCCAATAGTGGGCCTGTATCGCCCATACCGATTTAATCCGATACCACACCATAGAGTGTGCCTCTGTGTGCCTGTGTGTGTGCTCGTAGATGTGCCTGTACATGTGAGAGGAGCGGCATTTGAGGAAGTCTAATTTCTACAACCCTGTCTCCTAAAAATTACATTGGTAAACAGCTAAACTGTGTTCAAAAAGATGTTTCCTCAGGGACAGATTAAGTTTTCTGTTAACATAATGATCAAATGTTCAGAATCAATATAAATGACAAGTCGCAAATACGTTGATACGGAAAGTATTAATGAAATATCTACAGGCAATGTTTTTTTGTCCCCCAAAATATCCGATCTACGACATCCTGTTTTCTCTTCCGCGAAAATATCAGTTGCAGTTCAGCATCCAGATAATGCAAGTCCAGCGTTATTAACGTGTTTTCTGTTTGGGTTCAGACATCTCAGCATTGGGTTAGGATCAGAGAAAGCCTGGGCTGGGTTAATAGACGAAAATGTAACAGTGGCCTCACACACACCATGTCTGCATTAAAAATGAAACCAAAACACAATCTTTACTCTAATCCTAACCTCAGTAATTATCTTCCCTAATGTCAACCTTATGCAAGACTTTGTTCTTGAACTTGGGGTTTAAGCTTGTCAGTCCTGCACACTGTACGTCCCTGTTTAACCCCAACTGCCTCCTTGCTTCGTGTTAATGAATGTATCACGTCCTTCATTTACAAAAATACGTTTGAGCACATTATAATTAAGTTTGCCACAAAAACGTAATCGCTACTGCAGTTTAGTTGTATACGAATGTAATTTTGGGAGACAGGGTTAACTGTCTGATGGAACAGTCGCACTAAAGTATCGATCTCATCATGCTAGTACGGATCCCATTTTGAACGATACGATTACAACAATGATTTGGCCTCCAGGGCTCTCAAACATTACTGTTCTTTACCGCAAACTATTAACCACTATCCATACATCCATTATTTAAATCATTTAAGGATCCCAGTTGTCACTGGACTGGTCGTCAGAGTCAAAGTCATCTTGAGGCACTTTACAATGAAAGGTTTAAGACTTTACAAAATAATAAAAACAATATGACTATACATCTTTAGGAAACCCAACAAATTCCACTTGAGTAAGCACTAGGTGACAGAGGAAAAATTCCCTTTAAGGGAAGAAACCTCCAGCAGAACTAGGCATGAGGTGGGTGCCATCTGCCTCAATTGGTTGTGGTGAGCGGAAAAAGAGTGACAAGCAACAAAAGAACAACAATAAGCAGCAGACAAAACAGTGGGCATGATTTTTAGCAGATGTACACCAACATCTGCTAAAAAGACAGACACAGTTGACACAGTAGACACAGTATTCCCACTCCATCCCTCAACAAGCCACCAAGAAGAAATCCTTTTATTTCTCAATCCTCAGCCAGTGAACAAAGTCTCCCATCACATGATGAATACGTTTCACATCTGAATAGTAATAACAGTAACGTTTTTTACATGTTAAACTACAGCTAATTTTGTAATTCAAATTAGTGAATAATTTGGGTCTGGAGTATCATGAGATCGACTTGATGAATCTATTAAATCTGACTGTTGCCTAGAATTTATGTAAACATGAGGCTCAGTGCACTTGACTCATGGTTATTAAAACTGAGCTGGTGGTATCAGAGGAGGCAGCTGTCTTCCAGTCAACACACAGGGAGCAGGAGTCTCCTGTGGCCACCCTGTTTTGGTGAAAAGGGGACACTAAATAATAAATTAGTATAAATATTTACAAATCATTCACATTGGGGGAAGCAGAGCAGAGGTGTTTATTAGACCCAAAGGAATATGAATTTTTTTAGAAAGGCGAAAACATGCAAAAACAACTATATTTAGTGTGTGTGCCTTCCTCACACACACACTAGAGCGATGTGAGGCTGCAGGACACTGACATGCACAGACACAAATACACAACACACGATAGACTATGTGCTAATGAATGCAGTACCTCCTGTTCAGTGAATCACCTAACTTCTCGCTGCAGATCCCTATTTCCTCACTATTATGCAGTTTAAGAACATCATTGAACAGGTGAGAAAGGCTGCTGCACAGAGTTTTCCTCACGCTCATATCTGTGTACACAAAAACATGCGCACTCATGCTCCAGTCCACAAGCCATCAACGAAGCAGTACAACTGGACACCCTTAAGTATGAATGTCTCATCACAAAAATACATTAAAACATGGAAATTAATGTTAACATCCACAAGAACATTCATTTATTTCTTCACTGCACTTGAGGAGCTTTCAACATATCTGTGCATAATATGAACCATATGTGCAACTGTTATATTTGTGTGTTGCTGTTCTACATTTGAAAAAATCTACTCTTTACAGTAAAATCTTCGTGCAAGCAAACGTGCATTGGAACTTTTTTTTACTCAATAAACTGTGAAGAAATAGTAGAAATCTGCCTGAACAAAATGTTTAAATGTTAATTAACATATTTGCAAAACACAATACTGGCAAACATGGATTTGAGAATTACAGTACCCAGGCTTGGTAGTGGTATATTCCTCTGCAGACGCATCAACTACACTTCCTGGAGTGTCTCCATGTGTCTACAGAACGTAAAACTTCAGGAATAACTTGTGATGTGGTTTATTTTTCTCTAAGCTACCATGCAACCCTCACCAAAATAGCACAGAGCAGAGACAGGCTTGTTCATGTACACAAATATCACTGGACCTGTCTAAGACTGTAGGAATAACATGCTAACCTTCCCCGATAACTCTGACATTTGGAAATTTGACATTTTTCACATTCTACCCAAACTAAATGCACACATCGCCCTTTGTCTGCCAGGTTTCATGGGTCAAAAAAAATCATGACATGATGTAATTTCATAAATGCATGAATGTTATAAATACAAGTTAATCAAGCATAGCCATGTGCCCTCAATGTTATCTGTCTGAATCTGGCCTGGAACCTTTGTCACAATGTATGTTGTCACGGCCTGTTTGACTTCTTTTAGAAATACAGTGGCCGCTGAAAGTTTTTGAACCCTTTAGAGTCCTATCTATTTCTGCATAAACATGACCCGAAACATAATCAGATTTTAAAACTACGTAAAGGCGACAAAATTCAGTGAGACAGAAACGTTACACTTACAACATTGTAATAATCTGGGAGGTCACAAGAAACATCTAAGAAACTAAAGGCTCTTTCTTGCATGAGTAATTCAAGTTATTGCTGCAAAAAGGGGTTCATGCCAGTTACTCAGGACACAGGTTCACATATGTTTTCCACACACAAGACGCTTCACAAACGTTCGAACCGCTCACCCCTGGATTGGAAGACTACTACTCTACCCACTGAGCTATCATGCCGCCCATACAAATAAAAGACAAGCAGCATCATTTGATGTTTTTGCATAAAATATCTCAGCAATGTCAGGGATCTTGGAAATGCCAAACAGTGTTCCACTGAAACCTAGGAAGCGGTCCATGTGCCTATCTCTCATGTGCATGTAATTACAGTATAATTACACATTCACTCCACACAATCCTATTCAAAACCAGTGTACAACTTCCAGCACTGTGTTTATGTGCGAACAGCAAATTCCTCTTTGCAGTTATCTTGTTGCAACAACATGCTTTATGATGCACTTTGGGGTCAGTGTTTGGCTGTGAATAATTGTGTCCGCCTTATGTAAATAGCTCATATCCATATTGTAATTACACCATCAATCAGAGCCAGGCTGGGATCAGAGTGATACAATATGGGCTGTCAAGGCAGAATGTAGCCTCTCTCTCTCTTTCTGTCCCCTTCTCCTCTTCCTCCTCCAAGTCTTTCCATCTTTCTCTCCCATTCCATGAACCTGCACACTCTCGCTTTTCCCGTCTTTTCCTTCCATACAAGTCACACCAAAACCACCACACAGGTTGAGAGAAAGAAAGAATATTTTACATTCTCAAATAAAAACATTCAGGTCTCAGATTCAAGTGAGCTGTCCCACTCCTCCTGAAGATGTTTCACATTAAAAGCCTAAAAGTCAATTAAAAGCATCATGTTAATACAAGTTATTTAAAACATTACCAAGTAAATCTCACAGTGCGTAGATTTGTCAAGTATTTCCATTTCATCCCATTTTAAACTTCTATTCCACTTCAATTCAGATGTAAATACTGTACTTTATAATCTAGTAGTATTTGAGAAATGTAGTTAATACTATTTTTACAGATCAAGATTTTCCATATAATGATCTAAGAACATATTACAAACAGTCATATATTAAAACACCCAACATTTTATAAAATAATGTTAACAATGAGCCCCTTACATGTACTGCTACTACTGGCAGCAGATCAATAAATATTAGGTGTGTTTGGATTTTACTTATTGTGTTGTACATATACATTGTTTTGTATATTGTAGTATGGTCACTTATCTGAACAACTGATCTGAGTTGCTTGAGTTCTGCCATAAGTTTGTTTTTCAATCCAACACCTGCTTTTTGATTGTCAGCACCCTATACTTTGTTTTCACTTTAAAAAGCTTACCAACAGAGGTAGAGAGAATACTTTTTGAGATACTGGAGGGCTTTTATTGTGGAAGATCTGTATGAAGGAATGTAAAGTTTCCTTGACAGTATAGCTTTATAGTGATCTAAGAAGGGTTCTAACTACAATATATATAAAAAATACTAATAAAACAGGGAAGTACAGTTACTGTTTGAACATGTACAGTACAGTAAAACATATCTGTAGTGTTTTGAGAACTTTTGCAACAACCACATTTCTCCTTCTGTCATCACTCTCTCTCTCTCTCTCTCTCTCCATTCCTGTCCCCTCTGTCTCTCTTTCTCTGTCTCTGTATGGATAGTTGCTGTCAGTTTGGAGGCAGGGAGCTGTCTGCCTGTCCACCCACACAAGACACCAGCCACGCTGATTCGACCCACCACTGACAAACACACACACAACCAGGAATAAGCATGGAAACACACATTCAGCAAAGGCAGCATCTTCTCAAACATTTGTATGAATATATAGAAAACAGACTTGGACATTAGAATGTATATGTGGCAAATGTAAAAAAAAGGTTAAAATAGAAAAGGCAGAGAAAGAGACACTTTTTTCTTAACAAGGTTTGCTTTATTGATTCTGTGGATTTAAATGTGTTTAATATGTTTGCCCTCATAAGAAAGTCTGAAGCATTTGTACCCTGGTGGGACTACTGTATATCTTCTATAAATAATACACAAAATGAAATACAGTACTTTTCTTCACATCTATAATAATAATATGCGGTATGTACTTGAAAGATATACGGTTTTTGTTGTTTGTCTTAGTCTCTTTACCTCTGTCTCCCTCTCTTTTTCTCATAATCATCACACATGTAAGACAAAGCGCTGATATCAACAAGCAAGAGCAACCCTCTTGACACACAAATCTCCCCTTTACCTTTAACACTAAGATAAAATAACAAAACAAAAATAAAATACAAACTCAGTCTGATGTCTTCGGAAATTTCTCATTACCGGGTGTGTTTTTATGTTGAAAAATTAGCATAAGATGTAACCAATGATAGTGTGTTTCAGTCTTAGAGTACCGCACCCACACACTGCTGTGCACACAGTGTTTGGGTGAAGCTCATATGTGAAAAATAGGATAAGAGTAGTGTGTGTGTGCTGTTCTTACTCATTATACTGCCATTTACCTTCACCTCTGACAGATAATAAAATAAACACAAGATGACTATCACTCCTCAAGTGTTGTCTGAAGTCAGCATGTTATTTTTTTATATCCAGATTCTTGCATACTTTCACCACTGTATGTCTCATAGATTTACACACTGATGCAGTTGAAGCCCCTAAGAGCCCTTACACTATAAGCAATCCTGGGCTTGCAGTAGCTAGTAGTTCCAAGTAAATTGGTGACCCAGTGTAATATGTGAAATGACGAACACCTACACTCAGAAAACCTAACGTGTGATGTGGTGGAGCCACCATTGCCGTTTCATTGATTGCCCAAAATGACTTTGCTATACATATATTTCATATTTCAGAGGTGTGTGACAGCTGGTCTTAAGACTTACAATTTTGGAAACCCTCTTCCCGCTCCCAGATTTGGTGAAGGAATTGGAGGAGTACAGAATTCTATCTCAAGTTCTATTTCAATGTCTTACACAACTCTATTTCTGTCAGTCTTCATGATTACAACCAGAAAACTATACATATCTTCCAGGAGTAACTTTATAAAAATGTGTGCCACTATCCATTTGTTCATCCATCCCACTCTGCCTCACTGCAGCCAGTTCAAATGTTGTCACCCCATTAAATGGTAGTTATCGCTTGTTATTACGCCCATTATTGTGCTTTAGAAGGAACAAACTGTAGGTGAATATTAATGATATGTTTTATAATTCAGTGACCTCTAGTATCCATAATTGTGATGACAAAATTGAGCAAAAGTCAAAGTAGGTAATGTCACATAATACAGGACAATGTCTGCATAGAACAAAATACAGGACTTTCAAATGAGAGGCAGCTGTTTGTTTTTTAATTTTAAGCCAATAATCAGTGTTGTTACTTCAGTAATACCCCAACCATAAAACCTTTACCTAAACCTGTATACAGGTATAGTTCAAAACCTGTCAAGCTCCATGTTTATCACTGCAGCTGTGTTGATGAAAGTCCAGCAAATGTTAACAGCTTACTGAGCCAATGTAGGAGGATGTAATGGACTGTTTTTTTTATGGTCCATGACAGGTGGCCATTGAGGTTGCAAGACTAGGTATTTTCTAGAATACACAGCCCTTAGAAGTGGTAATTTAAAAAAGTAATTTATTCATACACAAAATATGTATGAATGCATCCACTAAATGCATTCACACCCTGATTTGTGTGATGCTACCTACACATAGGATGGACCAAGTGAGACAGCAACCTCATGTGACCTTAACAACCAGAGATTAAATGTCTGGGAATCCCCACCAGAGAGTTAGAACTGAAGAAGCCTTTTCAAAAGAGAGGTGAAAGGTCTTCAAGAACCTCAAGCAAGTCCGGCTGCCATCAAATAGCACTTTTGGAAATGCCATGACCTGGAAGACTGAGCATCTTCACAGACATTCAGCCTGAAATACCTTTAACAGTTCATTGACTGAAAATATCCAGGAAGACAGAGGACCTTTTCCGCAAAAGACGTTTTATTAGTCAGAGTAGAAAAAGTAAATGTAAAAGTAAATGTATAACCAACATTATTGATGACTAGGTGTAGGTCAGTAAGTCATATGAGGTGGTGAGAAAATTGGTGGGAAATATTCCCATGGGAGTGACTTGTGAAAGACTGCTCCTGATGTAAGAGAATTTCAAGTATAAGTAGAATCAAAGTAGAATTTAAATTTAAATTGATGTTTAAAAATCACTTTCAAATCCGCAGATCTAAGACACTAATCACATATAAAAGATTTTGACCATCAAGATGGTTCTTTCAAGAAGAGCTACTGAATTTTGCAACAGCATTGGTCATTTTTTCAAAGTCTAAAAGGGTCCCTGTGGGGTTTTTAAAAACTAGCAGCACAAATTTGCCTACAAGTGGGTGCCCATTGCACTTATTTTCTTGTAAGTCAAATAGCTCTTTGGATGTACTTGAGTCTAAATACTTGGATGTTAAATCTTCATGTATCAGCCAAAATCTAAAATCTGGTCTAAATGAACATTTCAACAAAGTCAGCTTTAAACCAAGAAGTGTAAAATGAATGATTGTAAACTAAGGCAACAGCAAGTCTCCAAACTCTTTTTCTTCGCAACTTCTTGCTAGAGTCCTAGTTTGAAACCGGTCACATACCACAGAAGAGGAATCTGAACAGTTATACACTAACTCTCTGATTTTTTAATCATCCCTGTTTCAGTCCTCTCGTCCCTTGTGCTCCTCTTTTCCTCTGTTTTTTCTTTCTTGCCTTCTCTCTCAAATGAGCATACAAAGCAAATAAACTGAGCACAGTAAAGATTTTCATCTTCTTCCTTTTACTGTCAACAACAAAATAAAGTAGTTGCAAGAAATTGTTCTCGGTGAGGTCCACTTAATTCAAAAGAACGGATCAGTTAACATGACAGTTGTAGGAAGCGCTCTTTAGGGGAAAACCCCATTTATTGCATTTACATTTAGCACATTTTCTTTAAACTGGAGAATCTGAAATCACCAAAAGTGACACTATTTCCACAATGCAGCAGACGTTTGAATATCCCCCAACATTGGAAAGCTGTTTGCTCATCCAATATTTATCAGAGGCATTTTTCAAATATCTGACAGAAGAACAGAGAGTGAAATCACAACAGAGGAAAATACCACCTCTTGTGAACTGCAGAGTTTGACTTGTTTTGGAGGGAACAAGCAAATAAAAGTGTGCACTGAAGCGTTTCCAAGTGTACTGTTGCACCAGCGCTCATGCCATCTTGCTGCTTTCTATGCAAGGCTGCGGTTTTCATATGCAGGACAGTTTTGGGATTTATTTAGCTTGATTTAGGATGCAGGAGGAGCACACACACAAATGCAATCATAGCTCATGTGCAAACACCCCACACTCATGCACATTATGTGTCAGGCTACACAAATCAGCGGCTAACTCAGCAGTCAATATTCTTCTCCAGATTGTAAAAAGACGATGGCAAAGGGCTGTTTATGCAGAACTTAAAGAGGAATGCCACTCAAATGCAGCTCTTTAGTACGTCCCTCCTGTTCCTTAGACCAAGTCAAGTACTATTTTAACAATAAACCACTCAGGATTACCCTTCCAGTCATTAAAACCACCCAACCCACTGAAAAGCCCTAGTTGGTTGGTTTAGTCCCTCAAGCGCAGCACCCAGCCACAGGAAATACATGCAGCTATGTGTCATATTCTGTGCAGGTTTTGATAATGTAGTGGAGTCACACTGGAAATCTGACGAAATGAAATACTGTATACTGTATGTATGTGTCACATCCTTAAGATGCTGTTGTAGATCGAGAGTTAATTTTGTTGGTGATAAAACAAATATTTTGAAATCTGAGTGTCTTTGACTGTGGGTCACATCCAATTGTCAGTGTCAGTGTCCGAATGTCAGCGGTTTCTTTGAACCCTTACCAGGATCTTACACTAAAGCTTACCAAGCAGCCTATCAAGTCAATTTCTTTCTTTTATTAGAAACTAGTTTTTAAACAATTTCCAAAAATAGCTACACACTGTAATTTTTAATGTGTGTTAAAACATAAACAGAAGTAAATAGTGCATTTCTTGCCCACTGTTTTGAACCACAGATTTGGTTTGCTAGCTTGGATGGAGTTATGTGGGATTCATTTCGAGGTCTTGGTATTGTCCAACAATAGAAGAATGATTCATACTTGCATAACATTAAAACTAATTGTATTAATGTTGGCTAGACAGATGGAGGAAGATATTTCAGAAAACTGCCACTAATATGTGGAATTTGCATCTCATAGTTGCAATGTGACTGATTGTCTGCATTTATTATTTATTTCCTCTGCAAAACAAAACATTATAAAGTTCTACTGACCAACTACTTGGGCTTAGAAATCCCTCACACTGATAACAGAACTGGTTTCTGGTACAATGCAGATTTCACATGGAACAAACTGCAAACTGCCCTCAAGTAGAGACTTTAAAGCTTTATTAACTGTTGTTTTTATGATTATTATTTTATTTTATTATTAAACATTATAAGTGTTTCGATTAATTCTTTGTTGCTTGTGATTACCTGGGCTTAATTTGTGTAGTTTCTGTATGCTGATTGTGTGCTTGTCTAATTATGCCAAACCTCCCTGGACACCCAGTGCAGCAATTTATAACAGCAAACTGGGTAATTTAGAAAAAGTGCATATTTAATAGTGAATCTTATTTTCTCAATAAAAATAACAATGTGCAAACAGTAAACAGAACATTGTTTTTCAGCAACATGGGTGTTACTCTGTTTGACAAGATCTTTTTTGTACATTTCATTAACTCCTGTTTGTTTCCATTCTCCTTTCTGTCACACTGTACCCCGATGGTCCATCACCCCTCTCAGCCCAACCCCCAAGTTGTGGCATTAACATACAAATCAACTGCTACAGCAGTTATGCTTTTAGCAGGTGTTTTACAACAGCTCCCTGCATGACTCCAGCAGTCAGATTTGATAATGCTGAACATTTACCGCTGTCTCCCTCGGCCATGAACAAGAGGGGAGATTTGTTTCCTCCCTTTATCTGTAATGTCAGGTCAATGTAGCCTCTCCTAGTGACTGAACTGGAAAAGATGGTGGAGGCGACTGTATAGGAGAACCCATAGGGATTTTCCGGGGATCAGGGTACATTGTCATGTCAGCTTGAGCCAAAAAAGACCAGCTTCAGCTCACAGTGCCAATCCTGAGGTTTTTGCATGGTGTCTCCAGAAGGCTGAGAGGAAATTCACATTTAGTTCATTTGGGATTGTAGGCCATCTGGGTTCCCTGAATTTAATTCTGCCAACTCTGTACACACATGGAAAAACACACAGGGGCCATTCCAAAACGCCACACATTCTGCAATGCACACAGAAGGCTTCTATGTCAGGTTCAAATTATTATGTTGTGTGGCTGCAGGTAAAAAGTGACCTTCTGGCTGACGATGAGAGGAATAGAAACAGTGCAACTGACAGAGAAAAAGAGAGAGATTCCATTTAAGCTAAAGGGCAGAGTATCATCACCTCACAGATGCAAACACACAAACACACAAACAGGGGCAGACAGACTATCAGAATACCACAACCTGAATATCATTTGTCTTCTACTAAGTTTAGTACTAAGTTTTGAAACTTGATAGCAGGTCTAATAAACGGTACAATAACATCTTTCTAATTCGTCAGTGCATTTTGATCCATCTATCCATGATCCTAACCACTTCATCCCGGTTGCGGAGATGCTGGAGCCAATCCTAGCTGTCACAGGGTACACCCTGGACAGTCGCCAGTCTATCATCGGGCTGGCATATAGAGACAGACAACCAGTCACACCTACGGGCAATTTAGAGTCACCACTGAACCCTAACCCAACTACATGTCCCTGGACTCTGGGAGGAAGCTGGAATAACCGCAGAAACGGAAATCCACACAAACACGGAGAGAACATGCAAATTCCACACAGAAAGACACCCAGCTGACCTTCAAGGCAACAGTGCTAACCACTACGTCACCATGGATTCTGTGCTACCAAATTGGAATTTAGGTTGTTAGGGTTAGGGTTTTGTTGTTTTCATTTTTTTTCCTTTTAGACTGGATAACTACAAGAACAATTTGTTTCACCAAATACAGACCAAAGTCCAACAACTTGGCCTAAATCGTATGGTTCATGTTACCAAATTCTGGCACATAAACCACTAGAAGGTTTCACATTTTCCTAATATTGTCAGTATAGCATACCCCTACTCTTCTCCCTTCCCCCAGAATTCACTCCCAGGCTTTGGAATCTAATCCTAACCAACAACCCTCATTTTTCTTAGTATTTTTTACCTGTGGCAGAGAGTTGTTAAAAATTGTGAAATGCTGTTCTGTATGTAAGTCTGAGTAATACCTGTTCAACATAACTAGCTTGGTTGAACAGGTATTACTATTACTTAACCAGCTTGTTAGCTTGGTCACTAACTAAATAACTAACTTTCCCATGTCATTATTTGATTTCGTTACATGTTTTCAAACTAGGCGGCACGGTGGTGTAGTGGTTAGCACTGTCTCCTCACAGCTAGAAGGACCCGGGTTCAGTTTGCATGTTCTCCCCGTGTCTGCGTGGGTTCTCTCCGGGTACTCCGGC
>JAUMHL010000002.1:4014182-4031448 GCA_032362345.1 Sandelia bainsii | reverse complement strand
TGTCTAGCACTTAACAATTCCTAGCATGTTTTCTTCTTGACAAGTTTTGGGTCTTATCAGGGCTCTTAGTTTGTAGTTACTCATAATTTACAGAACCCAAATGGTAATTGCATGTGTCTTCCACTTGTAAGTCGCTTTGGATAAAAGTGTCTGCCAAGTAAAGTAAAGTAAAGTAGTAAAGATACCAGTATTTATTGCTTTGTTTGCCCAGTGCATATTTTAAAGAGGAAGATTTTGTTTTAAAGATAGTGTAGTCTATGTGCCTGTTTGACTAAACTAAACAAGGTCTTTCTGTTACTCTCCTAAAGGCCAATCTCCTTTTCTCCTTGTTGCTGTATGTTAATACCTCGAGGTATTATGTCTCTACTGCATTATGCTTCTGCTGCATTAACATACAGCATAGTGCTAATTGTTTGCACAAGATTAAATCTTTTTGACTGGCATGGATTGACCTTCATTTCACATTTCGTGTGGGCCAAAATGAACTTTAAGATTCAAAGAACTGTATTGATCCCAAGGGAAATTTGCTTATGCAGGCTGTTCATGTGTACTTGCATGTTGACCCTGACTTTATATGCAGCCACATACTGTTAATGTAATTTGGATAAATAATCGACTCTGAAGTCCACTAATGCAGAAGTGCCACTTTCTTTCTTGAGAAGGCCTATGTATTGGTTTGCTTTAATGACTGCTCCTGTTGTATGCTGGTTCTGGAGCTTAATCATTTATGAAGAAAGGAAGAAAACAACTTAAAACTATTTAAAAACTTTTATTTTGAAAATTACACAGAATGATCAAATAATGTTATGGAAGAGATGAGGTATTATAAAAATAAGATGTAAATAAATATGTCTGCCACATACTAGTTATTGAACCCTAAACATATGGTGATAAACAACTATACCCAACATTCTGCAATGTAGAATAATGATATTATAATGTTTGTCATTTTCTCCTCCAATGTTGGTACTGGCATTATTAAAATTTGAACAAAACCCATCACTTGTAAGGATTTAGCCTTCTAACAAGTATTTTCTATGTAGCCACAGCCTGACGGAGCATATTCAGTTAGAAGAATCAGTGCATTGTAACAATTTTTTATCTGGAGAACACGTGGAGACTTCACCAATTTGCCAAATTGGTGATTTGCCATTAATCACTAGTTCACACACACACATCACTCTGACTGTGGTGTTTGCATGGATCCAGCCTCTTTCTTTCCATACTGTTTAAAAAGACCTACTGTATAATCACATTCTGCATGATTTTCACTGAAAAAAAAAAAAAAAAAACAGCAATCAGAAAATCAAAAGCAGCTTTTAGCAAGAAAAGAGATAATTTGAGCACAAGTCCTATAGCTTCACTCAGACTATGGCACTGCCAGAGCCACCACAGCTCATGCCAGTGTTGACCAAGGACGAGGTGCAGCTCAGCATTATAATGTTCCAGCTGCAGTCAGCACAGTGTAGCTACACAGATAAACTAGATTTCCAAATTACATTTTGTTCACTCGCAACTTGCTGCAGCCAATAGCCTGTATTTAAATTCACTCGTGATGGCAAAAAAAAGAAAGACAATTTCGGTATCATCAAATGGGTATATTGATATTTTTACATAATGAAAACCATAACCCTCATAATTACCCCTCTGATAGTTTGCACTCTGTATATGTTGTATCTCTCCATTAATAAAGCCACGGCTGCTATGAAGAGAGTCTGACGGAGATAAATGGAAAAAGAGAAGGAGAGAGCGAACGAGGGAAGGAAAAGAGAGCTCGACAGCATTACACTCGCGAATGGAAGAAGCAACCATTGTTTTTTCACACTCACACTCACACACACACACACACATATACCGTTTCTATTTTCTGTTGCACTGAGGGGACTGAAAAAGAAGAGTCCCCAGAGGACAAACAGGTTAACCTCTTCTTTTAAAGCCTCCACACACACACAAAGAAGGCTGGCAGAGCTCTGAATGTCTTCATGGAGAAATACAATCAGCAGCAAATGTGTATGAATTTTGTCCAACCCCTAAATAATTAGTTAGAAGTAGATGAATCATGTTAAAAATAGAATCAAATTGAAAATAAAATCAAATAGCAATACTTGGGAGATGCCATCCCATGTTAGAAGATTTAAAAGAAATCTAAAGTACATCATAGCTATAATTAGATGCAAAACTCAGGTTGAATTTGATGCTTTAAACTGACTTTTTGAGTTCTTGCGTCAAATAAGCTTGATTTCTGAATAATAAATATCCTAACATTGGCACTTAACAGGCTGTGTGACTGTGGTGTGCCTGTTGGCTCTAATGGCTCTACTGTTGATTTGAAGCCATTTAAACTGGCTGTGACATCCGTAATCCCTGTTGATTTAAATTTAGTTGTAGCTGTCTTTGATCAGAGATGTGCCTTGACACCTCTCAGTGAAACAGCTAAGATATTAAGTACAAGATCTGTGCGTGTGCAAACTGAATCACATTCTGCCCAGGTGTTAAATGTTCATTTCTACACAGAAACCAGTGTTGTTTTGCAATAGCAGATAGATAATGAACACAGTCCAACAACCAGCTCTATCCAGTTCAAGAAGTAGTCTTTAAAAAGTCTTCATAATTTAATTAAAAAAAGAAAATCTCATATTTTCTGTATTTTTTTAAAGTAAAGTGAAACATTTCAAGCCCTTTTTTATTTCGATGATTACAGCTTACAGCTCATAAAACTCAAAAATCCAGTACCTCAAAACAGAGTATTTCAAAAGCCAAAATGATGACAACTGTATCACCGTACAAATATATGAACATGACTTGGAACTGAGTCAAATCATGAATCTGGTGACTACGGACATCACAATAGACTTTCACTTCAATCCTGACTTGACTCCTGATCCTTGATTTCCCCTGAACTTGATACTCTCCCCAAGTCCAAAAATGTAAAATCATGCTAGAAAACAGTGAGCACAGGACACAACAGTGTCCTAGAGGTTCAAGGCAGCGACCCATAAGCTGCAATATCAAGTCAGACTGGAGCCCTTTGTTGCATGTCACTCCTCATCCTTCTCCTCCTCATTTTCTGTCATGTCTCTACAGTCAAATCTCCAACAAACAAATACAAATGGCCCAAAAGAACACAAAATATGACAAGTGCATTAAATGATTTTCCAGACTTTAAATCAGTCCAACAGCAGCCACATACTGCACAATCAGGACAGAGAAGTGTCTTCAGCTGTATAGACCAGCAGACAGACAAATAATCGCTTACTTGGAACATTTTCAGTTACTTGCCTTGACTTGAAATTTGAACTTAGACTCACAGGCACAGTTAGAGGCTTACTTGTGACTTGCAAAACAATGATATAGTCCACCTCTGATCTATATTCTTCTGAAACATGTAAAGTAGCTCAGGAGTTCTACAAGTGAGGTGGTCAAGAGACGTGCTATAGAGAGACAAAATACTTATATATACTTCCTTATAACATATACAAGTACTGCTGTGACATGTTAGAAGGACCATATCAGTGTTTTGTGTGTTTTAGCCCAATATAAAGAATGTACCAAACTACAAAGCATACCACGGGTGTTTGGTTAATTTCTTACCTTCCAGACAGTCCAAGTCCCAAACATCACTTATAGTCACAGGCTTCAGATGGTTAAACCACAAAATTTAAGCTTTTGTGTTCAGATACAATCATTTTTGGGTGGTAATGCAGCTACTAGCAGGGACTGATGTGAAAGTTCATTCTTTTGGTGCATTCAGGTCCAGTCTGACGTCTTCTTCTTCACCTTTATTGGCGGCTGGCAAACAGCAAACTGCTGCATTATCGCCACCAACTGGTACCTTCATATCCTCTCAATCCAATTAGTCAGTGTGAGAAACTGAAACTAAATCTGATGACACTCATCTCCCGAGTTTTCAATGTTAAACTGAGGTTTACTTTTATTTTTTTGAGGTTTTGAATTATTATATATAATATAATACAGTATATATAATATAGTATAATACATGAGTATAAACTCTCTCTTTCTCTCAACATCAGAATTGGTCTTCAAAATATCCTAATTGTAATAGCTTTATTAATATCCAGAGAAAATCATTACATGCCTCTTTCCTGATCACAAACATCACATCTTCATGTGTTGGGGTTTTAAATAATGACTCCAGACTGTCTGGGTTTGCAGGTTGATCGCAGTAGCTGGGAAATCCCATGAATCTTAAAGTCTTATGTGTTACCTGTTACAATTAACACTAGCCTAACCACTTCCTTAAGTTTTTGTGTGTAATCAAGTGGATTCTGCAGATAAACATGTTGAATCAGTTTTACAGGACGCTGATCTTTGCCGTGTTATGGCTGCTGTTTTAGCAGGCTGGGGCTGCACTGTTGCTGCTCTGTACACTATTGCTGTATTTGATCAGAAGCCACAGGGATTGGACTGTCAGGCCATGTTAAGTTAACTGAGGATGGGCTACGCACACTGGTAGATGTGCTGAAGGGTGAACTGGGGAGTCACAGAGCGGAGGAGGAGGAGGAGGAGGAGGGGGATGATGGGAGATAAGATAAGATAAATAAGAAATAAAGATGCACAGCAATAAGAGTGAATCCAATGCCAGTGATGGAACAGATTATCGTTCTACCTAATATTTTAAATGTTTTAGTGTTATTTAACTCACACATGATTTAGCAGTGTTTGAATGCATAAATCAACCAGCTTAACTCAACTTGATAATGCAGAAGAATGTCAATGTAGAGAAAAGAAACAGCAGCGAGACAGTGAGAAGCGACAAAGACAGTGGCAGAATAAAGAACCAGTGAGCAGAAGAATGCTGCATACCACTGCTAGGAGACAGGAAGAAGATGAAATAAGGAGCGAGAGGGAGTGTGAAATGCTAAATGGCAAAACAATATTGAGTGAGAAGGAATATGTGGGAAGAGAGTATATATACTGTACGCCCAAATTCATTCAGACGTAGACACCAAATGTAGTTGAGGACAACCTGAAGACTTCAAAATAAAGCTCCCAGAACAATGCAAGAGCAATGTAATTGATTTAAAATGACAGCTCATTAATCTGTTCATTACTGTGATGATCATGTACTTCTCCTAATATTCTATTAAGTCCTTTAGGCTGACTGCTAGAAAACTGAATATTGACTCTATAGTTCAATGGAAGATTTGTTACAGAATTAGGCTTTAAAAAGTACAGACATTTATATACAGTATGATGCACACAAGTGGTGCCTTTCTGTCTATTCAGAAAAGACTGATTTGACTCTTTCAGTTGAAGACTAATTTCGTTCAGTTAAGTTAGACTTAGAGTTGTCAGTTAATTTAATACAATGCAATTCAACATCACAACAGCCCTCCGTGTGTAACACATTAGACAGTTCAGTCAATCACTTTTCTCGACGTGTCAGTAAAAGCTGAATATGAGAGACCAGGGTGGTTGTATTGAAGGACAGCTGAAATGGATGTTATTGGGTTTACATAATGAAATACCACTCTGTATTTGTGAACAAGACCTAATAGCAAAACAACAAAATAGACTGCTAGTCAGTGCATTACAAAATGACCCATAGGAGCACTCTTATTGCTAAAGCACACACGTCTGGCAGCTGTTTAGAGATTCATCATGGTTATGGCTGAAACATGCAGATGTTAATGTATTATGATGTTAACCAAGTTCACCACCATCTTTTTTTTGCTTGTTTTCATAATGGAATTTTATGTGATAATATAGTTGGAGTAGTTCTTTTGTTCTTCACTCGTCTTGTTCCTGTGGCAACGTGCGTTCATAAGTTCTTGGAGTGTGTGGTTACTAACCCCTAACCAAAGAGAGTGGTGGACAAGAATCATATGTTATATGTGCAATGGGTGTATTTATGAATATACTATAACCAGAGAAGAAATGAACAAGAAAGAATGAACAACGGCTTATGTGCCTCCCTTCATGTATCTTTTGATATTCTCTCTCTACGCAGAGAGTGTCCAGATTAGCCGAGCTGTGATTCCTTCCAGACACAGTAGTGATCTTGCTCCTATCACTTCTGATATGTGTTTCTCTTTGATGGGGCCAGAATTCCCACTGAACGCTCCAGCTCTGCACCCGCTCCCAACAACACCCTCTACACTAACCCACAGACACACAACCGGCCAACGGTTATTGCCTCAATTATTGTAATTGATAAATGAGTGTTTTGTGTGATGCAGCAGGTCGGTTTAACCCCAACAGACCTCTTTTCATTTGCACTGAAGCAAAACATTACAAATTCATGAAGTGATGTAGATGCACAGACATACATCTTTCTATTTCTGCTGTAACCACAATGCTGTAATGTCCCTATTTATAGAAGAAGGAAAATGATAGTACAATGATGTAATTCAAATACTGTAAAATAAGCTTGGTGTTTGCTAAAATTGAGTGGTTTAACTGTAGATTCTTTCACACAGAAAAAATAAACATTTTTCAGCACTCACTGTACTTAGTGACAACGATCCATTCACTGGGAAAGTCCTATTGCTTGATTAGACACAAGGGTTTAAATGCAGGACAGTGTTTATGTTCCACCAGGACAAATGTAACCTGAAAAAGCCAGCAGCGAGATAATATTCTGTGCTATTGCTCCATTGCCAAGGTTTCTTGTTTTTCCTTTTCTTACTCAGGACCCAGAAGAAAAATGTGGTCTCACTCTGGGATCCAGTCTCATTAAAACATATTGCCCCTTTTGTCAAGTGACGACACGGCAGAGAGAAAGTCCAGCACAAGGACGGTTAATAGCTGCAATCCACGCGCTGCGACCGGCAAGATGAGTAATGCGGCGAGGGACACTGGTGTCTACTTTCAGGAATGCTGTAAGGAACACTACACTTTGTAGCTGTAGACCACGAAATGACACTTCTGTTCTTTAGGAGTCTGTGTTAATACTGAAGCCTGAAGGGTGAAAATGTATTGTGTGGAATGCATTAGTAAAAGACAATGCACATACACAAATCATCACAAATTTCACTAACTTTTTACATTTGTGTTACACTAATAAACATAGAGCTCACACACAAACAGTTGGAGGTCATGAAGTTGAAAACACCATCCCTCAACAAGATGATCTTGGTTCAAACTCTCACGTCAGCAGACATCCACCCTGCCGACTATGAGCAAGACAATGAATCACTGAATCCTTATCAGCTGCAGGGATCCAATGTGAGCTGAGCCTGACCTCCAGAGATATGAAGCGACCTACAGGCACCATAACAATCCTATAACAACATTCATTATCGCTGTTTGTAGTAGGAGTATCAATAGTAGTAGAAGAAGCAACTTTATTCAAACACGATGGCAGACTTTTCAAAATACGAATGTGGGATGTATTTGTTCAAGAGGTTGGAGGTGTGGGGAGGCAATTAGCCTTTATTAAAATGAAAGGAATATGACTCCCAATATCCCAGAAATGTGCCTCCCAATGACTTAAAATGTATGTAATGTTGTGTCTTCTTCACTTTCCTAATGTTAGACACTGGCATGCCCACAGCACATTCAGGAATCATCAGTGGTCATTCAGAGCTGGATGTGCTGACGGGACAGTTGGGTGTAGTCAACAGTGCTGTTAGTCATCAGCTATTAATGTTCAGTAAACCATTAGTTCATACACAGGGTGCTTGTCAAACCAAAATGTCTTCCTTCCTAGTACTACTCGTATTACTGAGCAATGTGGATATTGTAAGTTGTGCATTATGATGGTGAGATATACAGTTATTGTATAACACTAAATAGAAGGCAGGTTTAATGTAGGTTTAACAGGAATGCTGAACCTATATTATACAGTTTACTGGTTTAAGCCATGCATTAATACAAGTTATGATATGCAATATCTGTATGTACTGTATATCTTTAGATGTTAAATACTGGCTGAGCAACAAAAATAATGTAAGAAGTAGTGTAAAAGTGAAAAGTGTAATTGCTTTTTCAGTGATTAATATGTGATGCTTTGCTGCTCGGGACACCACAGTACAACGTATTGTTATGTCCTACTATAAAACACCTAATGATAAACACAACTTAAGAATAAATTAAACTTGATTTGCATGCCCTTGTCAATTTTATTCACTGTCAGTAATGTGTGCTTCCTGTTTTTTTCTGATATTCAGTATGCAATTAACCACCGGGCTGAATACACACACACACACTTCTGCCTGTGCCAAACGCCACGGAGCAAGTTCTTTCATATGACACGAAAATAAAGCCTCTTTGATCATTTCAGAATGCATGACATTAAATTATCCTGGAGTTTCACAGAAGTGTAAGGATTCTTATATTGTATGGCGCTCCTTTGATCAAAAGTAGTCTTTGAAATTTTGCAACACACAAGTCATAATAGCGTCACACGTGCCATGTGACACAACTACTGATCAGAGGTAGTCGGGTAATCAGAGCGTGAATCACAACGCTCCAAAGAAACTAGGTGCAAAGAAGTAAAGAAAAAAATATTAAATTTCCCCCTGCAAACTACATATTTTTCAGTTTTACAATGCATTTTAATACATTTTAGCTTCATAATTTGAGATATGAACCATATATTTGTGTAAATGTCAACATGAAAAATCAGTCAATGTAAAACTGGGAATACTGGGGTTCCAAGTTCTTTCTCCATGCTGGAAATAGCTGTTCTGACAGCTTTTAGTAGTAAAGAAAATGTGAACATCTACAATTCCACTGGGTAAACTCTATTAAAGAAGATCATGCGACATGATTGAAAGCTCCAGAAGAAGTACAAAATGAACCTTGTGGAAAAAAGTGTTGAACAAATTTTAGGATGCTGTAATGTTTGAGCTGAAGCTATAACAGTGGCTCCAAAGACCAGCTGGAGGTAAGGTAAACTCCCACAGGAGACGCTGTGGTGAGTCCATCTTGAAGTCAATGTGTCCCCACTGCTGTTTAGGAAACCATAAGGAATTGGGTTCTGAAGTTTTAAATCATCAGTTTTTCAGTGTATTCTTGAAGAGATTTCCACTAAGTGACTATAAACCAGACAACCATTAAGAATAATCGGTGTAAACAGGCTGATTCTACAATATTTCAAATCTACAGTAATGCAGCGTATAGCTCTTCAATAACATCTTCCCGCCCTCTCTCCCTCTGTCTCCCTCGCTCATCCTGCTGTCGTCTCGGCCAGTCTTCCTCGCGTCGTATATTTCCAGCGCCTCTTGTGCCTCGTCATCCCTTCCGCGATTTATAGACGTCTCTCTCCTCTCTCCTGTCCTCACGTCTTTAAATCTATCCTCTCCCTCTCTCAACTCAGCCACAGCCCCTCTTCCTCGGAGGACAGATGCATGCAGTACACAATCACGGGGAAGTCGCCTTAAAAACATTTGAAGAAACTACTGGAACATTTTAGAATTGGCTCGGTTCATTTCAGTTACTTAGCAGGGATTCAATATATCACCGGAGCACCAGGTGACAAAATGAATTAGTTTTACCAAGATGCAATTATAAAGGAGAAAGTCTGTCCTCTCTTTTCTGTCTCCTCTTCAACATTCTTCTATCTTCTCTCTCCTCTGTTATCTATTTACTGCCTCTGTGCATGGGGCCCAGTTCACTTAGTGGAAAGCACATTTACTCAAATACTTTACCTAAGTATGATTTTGAGGTATGTCTACTTTACTTGAGTATGTCCATGTTGTACTACTTCATACTTCCACTTCAGTACATTTCCTCCACTAAATGTATTTGATCACTAAAGTTATTTTTCAGACTCAGATGAATAAAACAAAATGCAGAATAATCATGCCACTTTATTGATCCCTGATGTGACATTCACAATGTCTGTGATTCAAGTTATTATATATATATATATATATATATATATTAAACAGCGTATAAGGTGTTTAAATAAGTTCCATTGTTACTAGCTGCAACACTGAAGTGATGAACACATTAATGCATCAGTATTTACAATTCATCACTATATTTACTGAAAAGTTTATACTTATATACCAGACCAGCTACAAATGCAGCCGTATCAGTATTAACAATCTAATAACATCATACCAGTTTAAATGTTATACCTAAAACACACGTTGTACTTTTACTCAAAGAGTATTTCTTTAACTGAAGTAAAGGATCTGAATACTGTTTTTCAATCTCCTCCCGTCCTCTCTCATCCCTGCATCCCTGCTGTAAACTACCCCCACCCCCAAGTCTCTGCTCTGGTAATAGATGGCTGGTGTTGGTCAGTGTGACAGAGTCGTTCTGCTGCCAGTCCATCTACCTACTGGTCAGATCTATACGACACCGGCCTAATACTATAAATCAACACACACACAGACTCACACACACACACACACACCTGCTGCCTCCGATTGGGTGCTCGGTCTCCCCTTCTTTCTGACGATTGATGCGCACCTTGTTGCTAAACGGCTGAGATAATTAAACCCCACACATCCTTCCCCTGTGTGTGAGTGTGTGTAGGTGTGTATCAATGCCCTGCTGAAACACTGTAGCACACAAACACACACAATTAGATGACACACATAGACTCTGTCTTCCTCTCTTCTCTCACACACACACCAAAAAATAACCATGACACTTACACAGCGTAACACTATAAACACACACACACACACCTCTCATACTTACACACTCACAGAAAGAGAGAAAAGGAGGGAGGGATAGAGAGAAGGAGAAAGGGAGGGAGAGAGGGAGAACACCTGCTGGGCTGTAAAGCACTCAGACAAACAGGGTCTGTGTTTGGGAAGACTTGAACAAATGGGAAAATTATACAGTGGAACCAAAGCGGCACCCTTTCACCCAAAGGTACATCACCCCAGCGGGCTGAAGGGAATTCATGGAGCACATATCCACAGTTTTTTTTATTCAAGCAGAGCGTGTGCATATAAATACACAGACACAGCTTGTAGCATTTTTGCCATGTAACAGCTTTGTTTGCCTGTGGGGTTAAATGTATATGTGGAGCATAACTGGGCAGATTACTGAACGGATTTACCGGGCAAAGGCCCAGGAGCTGAATAGGACACCTGAACCTGAGCCTCTGTTTAAGGTGACAGTCTACATTTCTTGTTTCAAAGTCAAACACTTATGACGATCAGAAATACTACAACCATGCAAGGTAGCCAGAGCAGATCCAAAGCCACCAGAAAGCTGCACAAAGAGACCTGAGGACAACCTTTTAGAAACATGGAATACCTCTAAAGACTGCAAAGACTACAGAGACGCGGTTTCAGCAAGGCATGGCAGGAGTGGGGGGTGTTTTATGTATCTGTGCCCAGAGGCCTGTTGTCTCATAATAAAAAGGTAAAGGTGGAATTGCCACAAGGCGAGAAAACACACATTTAAACTCAACCAGAACATATTCCTGCATGTCTAGCTCACTCTTTAGGTGTTTATGTTGCACTCTATCTCTAGATGAAGGCTCCCGCTCATCCCTGGAGGGAATGTCTTTCACCCATGGTGCTTGGCTTCTCACTAATACGTACACACACACACACACACGCACCCCCTCTCTCCCCCTCTCTTTCTCACTCGTGCGTAAAAACGCTCTCTCCGCCACTCGGTCTCTCACCTCTCACATACACCCACGGACCAGGCGCGCGCACACACACAAACACACACACACACACACACACAATTGAGCAAATGACTCCATCTGTCTTTCTTCCTCTCTCAAACTCTCCACACACACAAACAGTCCACGAAGTAAACTCGGCACACATGCGTGTGCGCACACGCGTAAAATCGGAGCGTGATGTCCTCTTACCTGCTGTTTCGGAGCAACTAATCCTGAATCCAAGCGGCGCGGATGATCTGATGAATCTTGACGAGACGAAAATGACGATAAAAATGTACTGAAATAATCCCACTTCTCTCTCTCTCTCTTTCTCTTCTGTCACAAACCGGTGCAGCTAAATTTCTCCTTTCCAAACTGACGGGATGACAAACAAAACGATGGCGGAGCTCGTTTCTTGTTGCCTGTCACCTATAACGGGCAGGCTGTCTGGCCACAGAATGAAATCCCGTTCCTCTTCTCTCCCTCTTCCTCCAAGGTGTTTAAAGGCTAAAGTCTGCTCCAATTACTCACAGTTACACATCCTCCTCTTCTCCCCCTCTCTTTCTCTCCCCCCCGCTCTGTGTCTGTCCCGCTCCTTTCTTCCAGGACGGGATGTGAGGCAGAAACAAGTACTGTAGGTAGACCTCTGTGCTCAGTCTGTCTCTGTCTCTGTCCGGGCAGTGGTGTGGAAGAGTCGCTCTACTTTGCGCAGCCAAAAATAACTTCCAATCTCCAAACTGGAATCCCGCGAAGCACTTGGACTATAATAATCCCTATTATATTCTTACAATATTCATGCAGTGGGGCTGTTGTGAGTTTATACTCATTCTTACAGTACTTTACAGTACTTTCTGCCCTTATGGTACCCTGGAATATTGCGATAGTAGCCAGTGGGTACTTTTCAAGATATATTTACATTCATGTAATTGTCCTACAGGAGTTTCACTAATTAACTGTATAAACTTTATTTAAATTTCATAGCTGTATGAGTTGTATATGTTATTTTGGAGAGAAGAGCGCAGAAAAGTCTGACGTAATTATAAAATAATCAATCAATATGATCTCACGTTGTGGATTGGCGTCACCGATAGATTGATTGATCAATTATTCACCCCAGAGGTGCTGTTAGAGAAGAATCATCACATGGCGAAAAAGGCCAACAGTGAAAGGTTCGCTTGTCGTCTTAAAATCCAACACAAGTCCAAGTCTGCCGGGTGATAATGTCCGAGAGCCAGGAAATCACCAGATGTTAAAATGAGTCAGTCTATATCCAGACAGATGTCGATGATATAACATGCAAGGTATCAAGGCAGCGTCTCCTCTCTTCTCTGCTCTTTTTGTTTTAATCCATCCGAAAAGATCTTTTTTGGAAAATAAGACACGGCGCGTGTTCCGGAATTCCTCCTCTATTCTGTGTCTTTCTTTACTTTTTCTTCCTCTCCAGAAACAAGTCCCTCACATGTCAGAGTGCTTTACTACCCGTCTGTTCGCTGGTGTGAACCTGAGCTGCACTTCGCTGCCAAAATCACACAAAAAAAGGGTCCACTTGAAATGACTTTTGGAAATCCTTCATGTAGCGCTGGAGCAGTGGGGAGAAGGGAATGTGCGAAGCCTCGTCAAGCTTCTTTTGGTTCTCCTCCAAAACCGAGAGCAGGAGAGACGGGGTGCCGAACGATGGAAAATGGAAGGAGGAGAAGAAGAGATGAGGAGTAAAGAGCTTCTGTGATTAAACTAGAAAAGAGAACCCACACTGACTCAGTGGTAAAAAAAAAAAAGAACTGGAGAGATCAGATGCGCCTTTCCCCCTCTTGCAGAAATAAAATACTTTCTTTCCTTATTCGTTTCCCTCAGATACTTCACGAACTGCCTAGAGAGGGACAGATAAGAGACATAAAATCTGTCATTTCTTGCGGAGGCTTTCATCCAAAGTGCCTTAAGAGAGTGCACAACAGAGTGCAGAGCAGAGAGAGAGAGGGAGAGGGAGAGAGGGAGAGAGATCACTGTGGGCAAAAAAAAATTAAAGAAATATCCTTCCTTCTTGCGTGTTGATATTCAAAGCCTCACGTACATTTTGAGATGCCAGATAATTCCCTGCTCTAGATAAAGACGAAGTGATTGTGTTGCTGGAGATAAGACACCAGTAGCAGTGAATGGGGCACGTAGCCGGCTGCTCCATTCAGCTGCTCTCGTTCCCCATGTGCAGGGCGCTGTTCCTTCAGCACCAGGAGACACGCACACAAAGAGCTAGGAAGGAAGAGAGGGGTCAGAGATGGCTGGATTGTTTTCTTTCACTGCGGTGTAGTTGCATTTTGAAGTTGTAGTTTGACATTTGTGTGTGTGTGTGTGTGTGTGTGTGTGTGTGTGTGTATGAGAGAGAAACATTTAAGTAATTTTCTTGCTGTATGCTCTTGTATCTTGGACTGTTGTATCACCTATTTTTATTGACAGGAGCAAATAACAGGAGATAAGTAACAGAGATACTGTGTATAAGATGGAGAAAATGAAAATATGGAAGTTAGTGTTGCTGCTGGGAGCCTCTTGGTGTTTCAGGATGGTGAAAAGTGCCGCTTTGATGCCCCCTTTTGGTAGTGGAGAGAAATTATCTGGAGGGTGGAAGAGGAGGAACTATGATGAGTGAAGGATTATGATGGAAAGAAGGAAAAAAATACCTCAGTAAATTAAATCACAGATAAAATTAGTTACAATAGGAGTGAATCAGTGTTGGATTGTGTCAAAAAACAACAACGTACAAATATGTAGTGTATTTGTAATCTATGTCTTCTGAATGTGATTTAAACAATGAGGTATCAGTTGTCATCCATGCCTTCGTCTGTAGATAAATTACAGGGTAAAAACTGGGTACAGACAATATACATGGCAAATTGGAATGTCTTAAAAAAGAAAGAAACCACTGGTGCACTAAGCAACAACGGCTGAGGACAGAAGCACTGTGAGAGCTGTGAATGAAACCACACACACAAACAACAGTAACATCACCAACAACCTCCTCAGAGCAGGGATATCACATAGTTTGTATCACATAGTATCACCTTTTGAACTGGACTTTATGAGCAGAAATACAGAAAAAGAATCAGAAAACCAGGTCCAAGGACTTTTTTGGACTGATCAAGTCAGTCACCAGACTTAAGCCCAACTGAACATGCATTTCACTTCCTGAAGAGGAGACTGAACAGAGAAATTCCCCCAAACCAAGAACTCAAGGAAGCTGGAAAAGCTAAATTAGAAATAAAAGAAACCAACAATTTTGTGATGTCAAAACAAGGGACTTGAAGGCAATTGTTTTATGTACTTTTATTGGCTTTAAAACTGTTACCAACGGCCATTATCAGTGTTAGTTTCTGACTTAAAATATGGGCCACCTAATACAAAGATCAGATGTTCTTTGTTGCTATGTTGTAAATATCTTCAGATAAAAGCTAAAATTCAGAACATTCATTTCATGTTTAGCTCTGAAGCCCAAATGTTCTCTGTGTACAGACAAACAAATTATTTAGCTCTTTCAATACTTTTGGAGGAAACTAGATAGACACAATACAAGAAAGCCCGCATTTACAAAGAGCTGTGTAAAAATACAAAAACACATGATTAGAAAACTTGAACAAGACCTGAACAAGTTATAGCTGTAGAATATGGATCTTTCTGGCTCGTTAGGGTCAAACACAGCAAACTTTGTGTTAAACAACAACATACTCTACGTCGTTTGCCAGTGTCCTCCAGAATAAACTCGGGGGCAAACAAATTTGTCAGTGCCTTCAAAAAGACAACAAGCTAAACTAAAAAGTGATGCGACATCACTGTAGTTAAGGTCTGGTCAAGTTTAAGCTTGTTAACTTTGTTAGTGTAAGAAGACCTTCACTGTGATTGTAATGACCCATTAGATTAGATTAAGGTTAGGGAGTGATCATGGTTTAATGAAATTGGTAACTGGAAACAAACGACAATCAGTGTTACTTAACCTAAACATAAGTTCATTTGAGCAACTTGCCTTTAAAGCATGATCCTGTCTCTCTCATATTTAGTAAAATAATCAGACTTTGAACAGTCAAATGTTTTCATGGAAAACTCAGATCGAACAACAGGCGAAGATTTTCAAAAGACATGAGACTACATACCTACATCCAGGTCTCATTAAGAATGTACATTTGAGCCCTCTTCTAACAGTACAGTTGTAGCTCTAGGATAAAGTATAATGAGTATTCATTAGTGCATGGGTCCAGCATACTATAAAATAAGTTGAAAGTCGAGATGCCACTGCACCTTATGGAGGCTAAAATGTGCCAAAGTTTGCAAAGTCTGAGGTTACATAGAGCTGTACAGACAGGAAGTGCTGTGAAATCATGCAAATTCAAATGTATGAATTATTAACAGATCTTAGACAGACAATTCAGTTGCACAGTCAGGATATGTGTGTGTTAGGTTATGTTAAAGCTGGTTATCTCGAATTAAGGTAGTTATTATGTGAAGCATGTTGGTCATTATTATGCATCATTGGGCTACCTTAAAATGGAAGGCTTTGGAACAGATGGTTAACTATATGTACAGGTTCACTGGCAATCCTTGCCCTCTTCCTCACCCTGGTGTCATGCCGTTCCTAGATGGAGGGCAGCAGACAGCTAGTGAGCTGCACATCATGTGGAAAATATGCTGGACCTTGTCCCTGGAGCCACAGGAGAGTCTATCTAAACTGGGAAGAAGGGTGGGAGGATTAGGAGGCTCTAAAACTGGACAGAAAGACAGTGACATAGTCAGAATAATTTCATGAAACTCGGCCATTTTTTACCCAAAATAAATCATTCATTCTAACATGAAAATCATTCAAGTCTTCATCTACTCATATGCATCAGATTATTATATATTAATGAGCACATCCTGCTACCAAAGCAGTTTAACAACTGCAATATGTATCCAGAATGCTTAAATTTCCTTTAGTCTGTGATAATAGAGAACAGTTGTTTTGTGTAGTATGGAAAATGAAACAAGGAGGTGTTCAATTTCACCATCCGCTACACGAGGATGTAGTTGCTCCGGCAAAGTATTAAACAGAATAAGTCATTTTCTGTTGTTTTCAGTTTGAATAATGAATGAAAATAGTTATTTTTCAACAAAGTGTAGTTGGGTTTAAGCTAACTTCCTCGTGACAAAACATTTTTGGGTATCAGTATTAACTGCTAATTATACACAATAGTAAAGTAAATGTGAAGTGTTTGTGCAAGAATTTACACTTTTAGTCTTTCCAAACTTGGTCATCTTGTAGTTGTAGCCTCAGGGAGAGCACACAGGATTGATTTAATGTGATTTTACCCCAAAGAAAATCCAACAAGTTTGCTCAAATATTGAAAGGGACATTTCTGTCCTCCCAAAATATTGGCAGGAACATGTCACTACTGTCCATATGCAACTCTAAGCGCTTGTTTGAGAGATTAGTCTGAACCAAAATGACCAACAGAACAACCAACATCTATAGTCTTAGAATCACATCCCTAGCATGGCTTTAGAAAAAGGTCACATTTCACATTTAGCCAAATGATGTCAGTCACACCTGGAAGGCTGAGTGTGCGCCTCATAGCTGTTGCACTGTGGGCAACATGCTTTGTTCAACGTGTCACTACCAGTGGCGGCCCGTCAATAGAGGGCGCTGGGGCGCCGCCCCACCTGTCTCACATGAAGAAGAAGAAGATAGAAATCACATAAAATAAT
>JAUMHL010000002.1:3980569-3992268 GCA_032362345.1 Sandelia bainsii | reverse complement strand
AGTTAGTGTGGTGGCTTGAACTACGTAGAGAAGCTAAGCTAAGCTAGCAGCAAACAATCAGAAAGCTACAAGTAGTTAGCACTGCAGAAGATATTACAGTGAGTGTACGATTAGTGGACAGTGTCTAGTACAAAATGACTAATGAATACTTCTATGTAAATAAACTTTGTGTAGATAAATAGAAAAGATCACAGAAAAATAAGAGCAGATCTCACGCAGTAGTAGAAAGCAGGTCTCATACGGCAGCAACCGGAACCGGAACTAAGAGAGAGTAAGAGTAGGATTCTCTCTTATATTGGCAAGAGACAGAGAAGTGACCAGATCAAGTTTAACATCTTGATATGTTGATAAACAGACTCTCTCCACTACCAACTGTAGAATCAATGATAGTCTTTCTGATGTTACAAGGACAAGGACACTTAAAAGGTAGGTGCAAAGTCATGCCAATTAAAATAAAATGGTGCCATACGTAATAAAATGATTCTGGACCTAACCAGGAAACCTCAATTATGTGACTCAACAATACACAAATTGATTTATTAAGATAGACAGACTTTTAAAACAGTGTATAGTATATGATCGCCATAAATACTTCTTCTGTGCCTTTGTTCAATGATGATGGATCAATCAGTATGCAGTCATTGAGATGATGCTGCCATTAGATCTGTGTAAAAGTGTTCTGTGAGCTTGAGTTCATTCCTTTTTTTGACGGTCACAGCTCAGTCTTCTGCAACAGAGCTTTTTAAAGACCCCACCAGGAGCTGTAGGTAGGTCACAGCAAGGTTAAACTAGGTCATTAATTTATCCTGGAGGAGTAAGAGTCAAGGTAAATGCTACTGTATGTCACCACAACTTGGCAAGGTAATAGATTTGATAAAGTACTGTCAAATGGATGGTGAGAGATGTAAAATGAGACTCAACTGAGCTTAAGTGCATAATAAGGATGAATATAGTTTTACAACAGATGCTCTTTAGTGCAATTTCAAGTATACATACTTAATATAAGTATTACTTCTGTAACAGAACATTTTATTATTTTATCACACTCCATAACTTTGTTCAGACAGCCTGACATACCAACAGAAACCTTTCAAACTCTACTTGTGGGTTTGGCCTAACAGCATACGTCTATAATGACGAGTAGTACAGATCTTTAGATCTGGTTTTAAAATACAAATGCATTGACCAACCCACAGATCAGTCTGGCTCATTTTAAAACATCATCTTTTGGGGATTTCTTTAACACAAGCCATCTTCTCATCATGCAACATGTGATGTGTTGGCTCTTAACCCTTTTTAAGTGTCAAAATAAATCAAACACACGTGGACTTGCATATTTGTAGCCATATTTAGACTACTTTCTGCTCATGTATGCATTAGCTCGCCTAACCCTCTCATGTAGGAAAGTTGATGATTCAGAGATAGTTCCCCCTGCACCACTTACAGCTAAAAGCACACACTGAAAAAAATGAGCAGGCTTTAGGCTTGCTTTTAAAGTTCAGCATCAGCCATGATAACTAGTCAGATGATCAAACTGGTTTTTGAGTTGTTATAAAAATTTAGAAAACCATACAACTTTGGTCATCGATTAGATTTTAAAGTATATTTTGGATAAAAATAAACCGCAAAGATTGTGCACAATCTTTTTTTTTTTTCTACTTCAAGCTAACTGCAATGAAAACAGTTACTATTTGAAAGTTACAAACTTACTTCTGCGATCATCAAGCTTGTTTTCTCTTCAACAAGTCCAACCTTAACGCCAACATAGGTCATTTGTTCCAACCCTCTAATACGACCAAAGTCGGCATTTGTCGCCTGCTTGCCTCCCTATATGGATGCAGGTATTTGTTAAAAATTGCACCCCTTTTGACATGAGGAGCCAAAATTTGGTTGGAATTAGGCATAGAAGCAGGATAGGGCATCTGGGTTAGGTTTAGGCTAAATAAACATGATTAGGCTTAGTAAAAACATTTGCCTAAAAGTTACTGCTTCCTTAACTTCACATCACATAAAAAGATCAAAGTAGACATTAGTTTAATACAGAAAAACATTTGATCACTGTGTCCAAAAGATGTCTAAGAGTCACCATGAAGACAATAGAAAAGATACATTATGGTTGCTTTGGTTGCTTTTTGCAGTGGGTGAACCTTGTTATTATTGAATAGCCAAGTGCAAGAATCCACTTACCTATCAACTAGAAATTTTACACATAGTCAGCATCTTCAGGTACACCTTTTTCTGTTTTACACACACACGCTTCCTCCTTGACACACTCACTCCACATCTCCCCCAACATCTCTGTCTCTGTTTCTCCCATCCCACCTCTGCTCACTTAAACTTTCCAGCTCTACCTCTCTCTCCCCCTCATCCTTCCCCTCCCCTCTCCCCATCTTTCTCCCTCTCTACCGAGCCATGTTTTTTTCTTTTCATTGCTAGCTCAGCTGTCCAGCAGGGTGACTTGCTGTTTTACCTCACTTTGCCTCGTCATGCTTTTTCTGCTTTCTTTCCCTTTCATATTTATTAAGCCTCCTCACTGACCTCAAGCGTGCCATTAAAAGCAGAGCCGACCAGTGAGGTGAGAGATCGCTATGTGTGTCAACTTTATAGCAAACTGCAGAAAGGCAGAAAAGGAAAAGAAATGGAGGAGAAAAGCATTTCAGTAGAGATCAATTTAATCCCAAAAGAGCACTAAATGAACCATTTCAACTCACAACATAAAAATCAAGTTTCTAAATCATTCTCATATTCGTTAAGCTAAAAAGACTTAACCCCTGAAGGATAACAACACCAAACCACCACTGTGATTTCATTTTTTGCCCACCATTTCCACAGTGAGTGGCTGCTTCAAACAACTTGATTCTGCCTGTCAAGAACAGCTGAACTATAGCCTGAACAATTATGAAGTCAGTATGTACAGTGTTCAAGCTGCGTACAGGATTTTTTATAATCCCAAATTTGATAATGGTTGTGGGTACCAATAGATAACCAAAATGCATTTCAAAAGTAAGAAAACCTTATTTAAGAGACATTTCTAACATTGCTAATAAACAAATTCAGCCTCAGAGCACAGCCAGTCTCCACAGTATGTCATGTGTCTTGCCCAATGGGTTTAAATATAGTAGTTTTTAAAGAAATGCAGTCTAATGCTGTTTATTTAATAGCAGCTTTTTACAAATCACCATTGCCCCCTGAATCCTAGACGTGAATCATTCAACCCTCATAGTCAGTATTTTGTTGAGAATCCTTTGACCTCCATTAACTGATTTGGGTAGTTTCTCAAAAAATTCTGACACCTCTCTCTCTTAGTTACTGTATAGCCCATTCCTCATGTATAAAAGCTTCCAGCTCACTAATATATTTCATTTCTGTGTTGCCCCTGATTTCTGTAAATTCAGCCAAAGGCTTTCTATCATTCATTTCTTAGGACTGAGATGGTTACTCAGGAAGATTCCAGGAATGATTCTTGAACCAAGCTTTGGTTTACTTGGATGTACATTTAGGATAATTGTCTATTTGTAACAAAGCTTAAGTTTACCCACTGAGGGCATCACATTATTCTAAATGATCTGGTATTTCAAAGAATCCATGATGCCAGTCAAGTCAAGTTTACCAGTTCCTGCAGAAGCGAAACCCCCCAACCACAAGGTGGGCCTGGCCCCTCTGAAAGCAGTCATATCGCTGATCTATGGGTCCACATAGTTCTAGTTTCATCGCTCCATAAAACAAACTCCAAGAACTCAAAAAGCCTATGCAAATGTTTTCTGCACATTCATGCTGATGTTTTAGGTGGTTTATAAACTGTGAGAATGCACAGCTCAGGTGTTATGTTTAAAGCAAATCATCTTGGCAGTGGTGGACAAAACAACCAAAAAGAGATGTGAGCTTTCACATCTCAATGGCTTTGTTGCATTATCCACTTTTAAAGTATTTAAGACCCAAGATGGCAGCTCATGAACAATGTGAGGCTCAGTGTCTCCCCAGACTTTGCAAATCAATATTTATTTCTTTGTTTTTTACAAGCTTGCTTACTTAAAACAGTCATGCTTTAATATCATACAGCCAAGAACAACTTCTGGACATTGGATATAACAAACTTCGTCTCCCCCTACTAGCGATATCCCGTGGGATATCACTAATACACCAAAGGCTGCTTTCCCTACTCAGCTGGGTAGAGGTACTGCAGACAGAGACGATATTGTAAACAAAGACGGGGTAAGAGGGGAGGTCTCAGCTAAAGCAAATGCCTCATCACCTCTCCCTTCCCAGTGTTTTCCTCGGCAATGTTCAGTCACTATTTAATAAACTGGACAAACTACGACTATGCATCACCAACTAAAAGAGATTCACAGATTGAAACATGGCCCGATGGTAACGTACCCTGCAGTGGTATTGAGCCAGCCGGTCACTACATCCACAGAGTGGACAGAATAGCGGAAGACTTCAGTAAAACCAAATGCGAAGATCTGTGTATTTCCCTAAATAAACTGTGGTGTACAGACTTGACCACCATAGAGAGTCACTGTTCGGCTAACTTAGAATGTCTGATAGTAAAATGTAGGCCATTCTATTTACAGAGAGAGTTTACATCAACTATCGTAAGTGCCGTTTATATCCCTCTGGATGCTAAATCTAAACTAATCTAATATAAACCTGTCCTGTTGGAAGAGAAGTTTCAGGTACCAGGTGTTTCAACAAGAGAGTAAGATTTCAGAGCATGAAATCGATTGCTTTTATAGTTAATACTGATACAATATAGTTCCTGCCTTCATCAAGTCCTCATGTAAGTCTTTGGCAGTAGTATAAGGGATTTTCTTTGTTTTTGTTTTTCGTCCCATTCCACTTGGAGAACTGTGGCTTTTTCTTCCATGCCCAGGAAGGTTTGCTGCTGTACTATGAGTTTTAAACTCACATATAATGCTGCCAACTGTGTGTCTGGGAAGTTGAAGTACCTTGAAAGTATTTTTGTAACCATTGCCTTTTGGTCTAATGAAATTATTTCTTTTTATACAGCTCCTTCATTTCTGCCATGTTTTTGACTCAGCTTAAACACCTCAATAGATGGGATGTATATATGCATTAGAACTAAAACAAATTTAGCTTTCAAAGGGAAAAACAACCAAAAACTAAAGCTAAAAGAACAAAAGAAACATGGATTAGAAATGCAAGCTCACAGCAAACTGCCACCTCTCCCCTCTCTACTCAACTGGCAATTTACCTTCACAGCCTCACCTAACTGGGACCTACCACCTGTTCAGGTAAGAATGGGGTGAGCTGAACAAAGATACAAATACAAAAGTTAAATCAAAATTAACAAAACATTAGGACAAGACATCACAGCTACTGCCAACATCAAAATAAGTATGCATATATCTTCATACGTTCCCTATATTTAATAGACTGTGATCTACTGCAAATCTGCTTCACCCATCTTCTTCACCCAGCCTGTCACTGCTAAGAGGACCTAATGATACAAGCCTGGCTCCATTCTCCTTGATTGAGAAGCTGACTCCTCTAGCTTCACAGCAGCAGCAAAACAAAACAAACATCACACATACACAGAGAGGAAATCACTCCTCAACTTATACTAACCCCACAAACATAAACCAAACTAAACATAAATTCCTAAACGAATGCATATTTACCCCCAAAACAATCCATAATTCATCAAATAAACAGAATACAGCACAATAATAATTTGATGAACAAAACACAAAAAGTGACCTTTTCAGAGGCTTTGATAAGGACATTTGAAACAGAGGTACAGTTTGTGCAATAATGAAGTAAATTAATCTACTACAGTCTGTAATATCAAGTCTGTGGTAAGATGGTTTGTTATTTTTATTTTTGTTCTTTTTATCTGAAATGTATACATAATTTATTGCTGCAGTTAGGTTGACAACATTGGAATGAAGCTATCCAGTAAATATTGTCCAGTACTTTATTTCCTAAGTCTGCTCTCGTAATTGGGCTTTCCTATATAAACTCTTGACAGGGACATTTTCTAGTCAGAAGAATGTATCTGCCATATTTTTTGACATGTACATTTAAGGAGTGAAAACTTTCAGTGGCCAAAGTCCAGGCTCATCAAAAGCTTCAGATAAATCCATATAAAAATGTTTTACCTTGGCGATCCATAGTGGATTGAAGTTGACCTGATTTAGTATTTGATGATAGCACGGTTGGTGACCTAAGCAAATAGGCACTCCAGTTCGTTTAAAACCTTTAAATGAGTTGGAGTTTTAAAAAAATCTTCAAAGAAAAATGCATGACAGGCCACCAAGTGTATAAGCCTACATGTGACAACCCTGCTATGATTCAGCCCACTCCAACATACTACATTCAATTCATATCCAGTTTCTCTCTAATCCTGCTGTAACCTGAAGTGTGTTCCAATGCATGCTAAAAATATGAGCATGCGCCTATATTTTGTATATGTGTATATGTTTATGCTTAATCTGAATGGAAAATATTTCACAAACATTCTCTCACACACTCACTGGCCCTGTGGGCTGCAAGGAGACTGCAGTATTAATTTAACTCATACACACTTACACAATACACATAGCTTTTTTTTTTTTTTATCCCTGTATGTCTGGTTTTGCATTTATAATTAAGTGCCTGAGGAAGTACATGTGCAGAATGATGGCCCTTCTTGGGGAGCAGTTAATAGTATGCAGAGTTCCTGAATGCAGACTTTTTTTTAATAGTAAATGTGTACATGTCTCATTTTAGGCAGAGCAACTTTGTCGACACGTGTTTGACAGTAAACTGGAATTGTGTGTTAAAGTGGCTTTCTTTATCATGCATATTTGAGTCTAGGCCACATATTTCCAAATAATAGGCCACATACATTTGGTTAATCTTTATTTGTTATAAATGTCCGGTATATATTTTATTAAACCCTTTTCCATTGCAACCATTGTCTGATGAAAGTCGATTAAACAGTAAATGACAGAAATACAGTCAAGGCGGTACTGGGGAAGAGTAACAATAGTCATTATTTGTGAGTACAGATGCGATGCTAATCCTCTACACAATTTCATTTTTCTTTGTTTAGTATTAACGCTTTTAGCAACCTGTTTATACTGTCATTAATAGTTACCATTTGAATAAAACCAATGGAATCAGATTTTTTTGTATAACATCCTGTGATTGTGTATTTTATATAATAAAACAATGAGACTTGAAATCAGTGTACTCTGGTCTGCCCATGCAGCCCTCTCTCTCGCTAGTAAAATAACAATACATAAGAACTCCAGAAAAAATACAGTCAAGCAGAAATAAATTACCTTCTCTGATTGGTCAAAAGGATGAGCCTGGCTTAAGCAGGAGAAAATGGAAATACTCAAGAGAAGTTGCAATCATGTACTTAGACACTTTGCAGGGAGGTAGAGGACCCAAACGCAGGACACATAGGAATGCAGGTTTTTGAGGGAAAAGGGCAGTTTACAGGAAGAATTGAAGGCAGAAAAAAAGTCCTGTGGTCAGTAATGGGCAGGCAGCATAAGTTGTAGTAATCAATTTCAGGGGTAACAAATGGGGGGGGAGTCCAAATTGATCAGGGAGAGATCAGAAGTGTTTATCCCTGAACAAAGTTCAGACTGCCGACTAGCAACAGAGAATACAGGACATCAGATGAGGACATCAACAGTTAGGCAAAGAGTGAGGAAACAGCCAAGTATAGAGTATATACTGATATTAATGAGTGTTCAGGTGTGTGGGAAGCTGGGGCAAAGTCAGGTGGTGAAACTGGTGGGAAAACTGGGCAGGTAGACAAGCAGGTAGAATTTCCTTAACGAGTTTAAGTAAAAACTTGTAAGAGGATGTACTGTAAGTGACTGAGGCCTGTCGTTGCTGGGATGCAATTTAAAAGTACTGCCATGCATGTGGGGCCAGTGGTAAAGTTAATTAACAAATAGGTTCACAGTAAAGACATTTCTTGCATTTGTTCTGAAATACTAGCATACCCTATGAGGCACATATGGACACTTATACACACAGTCATTTTTCACTTTTAATTATGCACAGGCCCACACGAACACAAAATACATAAACAGATGAAAGCATACACCGGCACAACATGTGCGAAATTGCAGGGATTAAAAAATATACAGTAATCTGTGTGTGCACACAGACACAGTTCATGTGTAAGACATAGTCAGTGATTACACCATTATATGCCCATACATGTATTGGGAAATTAATTCATTTACACAGGCATTAAACACTTTCACGTCATGGGATGAACACACTCCATTTCATACATACACATGAAGGCTTTCTTCCACTCACTTGTACACACACCCGCACACTGGGCTGGGGCTCTTATTGAACCTCTCCTCTTAACTTCAGCAGATAAGAAGCTGCTTTATTAAATGTCTTTCTATTCAAGCTGCTATTGATTCATTTCACGACGCATTTTGAAAAATCTATTCCCTTACCGCACACAACGCTTCAGCTCATGCAGCTTAGAGAAACTTTGACTCCTGATCTGTTTTTTTCTTTAATTGATTGTCCTGCATGTCCCTCATTTCCTTTTTGCTTTTTGTAAAATGTGTAAAGAGAAGAGAAGCTTAAGATGTGCCATTAAGAGCTCATATGTGAAATTGTATTATGGTAATTATAAAGTATATTTTACTAAAAAAAGTGTGTAACTCAGCCTCTGCATGTGCACGTGTCAGTCGTACTCCCTCTTCCAAATCGCTCTCTTCTTGGCTTTTTCTGTGAGAACTATAAACTAATACTGCTAATTTACTTTCTCAGTCCCTTCCTAAAGCCTATCACTCATTTTATGTGTCTGCTTAGCAGGTGTCAAGTCATTTTAATATAAAAGAAAAAATGATTAGCCTCCAAACAAATGGACCATTCATTTCCCTACTATTCCAATGTTTGCATCATTCATAAACTTTTACATAGGAAAACATTCATCAATATTAAGGTCACTTGTTGGTACATTTTGGAATGTAAAATAAAATTTCAGGTTTGCTTTAAACCAAATATGGGATTTTGCTTTTTTGCTTTCAAAACACACCTGACCAATCCATCAGCACTGAACTGTACAATTAAGTGGCACTAGTGGCACTTGAACACTTGATTCACAGGTACTACTCTTAAATTCTTGGAAAGATGTAATTTCATCATGCCAAAAGGTAAAGGAATCAGTCTGGAACTTAGAAAGAAGATAGTGGATGCTCATCTTAATCAAGAAGGTTATACTGCCATTTTCAAGTGTTTCACAGCGTTTAGAACAGCTGTATATGGCATCACTGCAAAGCACAAAAGACAGATTTTGTTTAAAAAACAACAACCCTCTGTGTGGTTGAAAGGACAAGATTTTGAAAACTTGGAAGAGGAAAATAGTCAGAGATGTCAACAAGATAGTTGTTGCTAAATGGACCTCTTCTGAACTTAATATTTCAAGGGAGACTGTTGTCAGAGCTTTTCATTATGATCATTATCCATAAAACTCCATTGATCACATAGAAACAGGCTGAAGTTTGCCAGTGAACATCTGAAATATAGAAATTAGTTTTGGAAATCGCTTCTTTGGTCTGATGAGACCAAACTTGAGCTGCTTGGGCACATGGTGGTAAAAGCGTAATGCTCTGGGGCTGTTTTGCTGCTTCAGGCACAGGGAAACTTGTTCAGGTGCATGGGGTCATGAAGACATGAAGAAAGACGACATTAAAATCAACAGTCTGAAATCCAAGTTTCTGAATGCAGAATCTTGGATTTCAGATGCAGATTAGAAAGAAAGGCAAGATAGAAATCTGCCCAAAACCAAGGGGTGGAGCTGGATCATGACAAGGACAGTTTCTTTTAAACAGCATTGTTTCTGCAGTATTATACTTCTCATTTGTTCTATATTATTTGTCTTTTTAAATTCTTGCTATATCCTATTGCAATCTGTAATTAATATTTCTTTCCACAAGAATCATTATGGCTTTATCTAATCATACATTTAAAGTGATGCAGGGCTTGATGACATTCCCAACTTGGAGAAACATAAGTAAATCAATAATGAGCTAATCGCCTAATCAAAACCTGTTCAGTTTGACGTGTGTCAACGTGTGTTACACCGTGCCTACAGTTTCAAACCCACATGGACTTTCCATGGCTTTGATCACAAGTGAAGAAGAAGGATAAAGGAAGAAAAAGCAGTGTGTGGGCCACTGATAGACTAAATGAAAGAAGCATGGAGGAGAGCTGTGAGACTTGGTAACTCCAGCTGCACTTCTGTCCAGAGAATTGTGAAGCCATAATCACATGGTGGTTCAGACAGTTTCAGATGAAGAGAATTATAAATGTACTGTACCTATCATCCTACATTTCATTAAATATTCCACTTACATGCTTTGTCTTTTTAGCTTTTGAAGTGACTTTAAGGTCAATGTGACTCCCCCAGTATAAAACAATGGTACCAATCTGAAACATTATCCACCTTCTTTTTTTTATTTTTGGCGACAGGAGCATTTGGTACAACACTAATTGTGTCTCACTGGGATATGTAGGAGTATTCACAAAGAGAAGGAATAGAGAGTTCTTCATGCTGAGAGAGAAAAAGCTAATCATGTTTTTTGCATGTAAGTCACATCATTAACTAAAGGCAACCTTAACCTTAAAGAAATTTTCTTTCTACACTGCACACACATGTACAGAGGTGTATCAAGTACACAAACTCAATTCTCAAAAAAGTGCAAGTATTTGCCTTGAAAAACATTCATTCTGATTCATTCTCTAAATCTTACTTAAGTTACAAACGTAAAAGCACCCCACCAACAAAGCAGTGTATTTAAACAATGTTGATTTTGATGCTGTTTATAATATAAATGTAGAAGTTTAGGACAGATTGGTTTGACAAATTCTCAAAGGTAAAAATTAGGACTAAAATGTGTTGTTACTTAAAGAATGTGGAACAAGGTGGAGCAGATTTTAACCACCTTAAATAGTGACAGGAGGTAAATCTATAATTGATATATCAGCATTTCATTAGTTAATAAAGTTTAAAAAAAAATCTAAACCTGCAAACTAGTAATTAATGCTGTTAAAATAAAAATTATGGAGCAAAAGTACAATATTTTCCTCTGAGCTGTAGTGGAGTAAAAGTAAAAGTAACATGAATTGGAAATACTCCAGTAAAGTACCTCAAAACTCTACTTACAGTAAGTACAGTACTTGAGTAAATGTACTTAGTTACTTACTACTTCTGCACAAGACACATGACCATGGTTGGGACTGTTGCACATACTCAAATACATCCCAGGATTTCACACTAACACTGGCCTGTTTAAAACCCAAAAACATTACTTAGTAATAAAAACTTTTCTCGGTCAGAAGTTAGAAAAATGGCTCAAATGTACACTACCTGCACAGCAACAAACAGTGACTGGCAGGTAAACAAAGTGGAGCATTTAACAGCTAAAGAAACAAATATTTTTCCTGGTAGTTGGTGGAGATCAGATGACCAGAAACACAACAGCTCATCGCTGATGTTGCTTTTTGTCTGTTAGGGATGGAAGTAGGCAAGTTTTTAACTATAAAGTGGTAGAGTGCTAATACACTACTCACAAAACAGCCCTGTTTCCTAAAAATTACGTTCGTATAGGACGAAACTTCAATCCTGATTACGTTTTGATACAGGACGTATTTGCGACCCGATTACGTTTTGTGTTAACGTAATGATCATATGTTCACAGTTA
>JAUMHL010000002.1:3964224-3974659 GCA_032362345.1 Sandelia bainsii | reverse complement strand
ACACTGTAAAGTGCCTTGAGATGACTTATGTTGTGATTTGGCGCTATATAAATAAAGTTGAATTGAATTGAATTTATGATTTATAATGAATTTAACTCTAGGAAGCAACTGCTTTAGTGAAACCTGAGAGCAGAAACTTTTTAAATCTTTCTAGGGTCAGATATTGGAAATATAGAAGATGGATATCAATTTTAAAAGACTGACCTGATAATAAGCCAAGGTCATCATACATATACAAAAGCAAAGGCATTGAGAATTTTAGTGTGTTTCTATTTTAACCTCGTGGTCATGTTCTGTGTTCTTTTATTGCCTTGAAGAAATTTAAATTTAGTCAAACTGACTTTTACACAGTAAGAGAAAGTTCATGACCTTCAAGGTTCAAATCCTGTGCTGGCTACAGTGAACCATAACTGTTGAAAAGTGCTTGAGCAAAATTATACTATTACTGTTAGCTGTAGTGCTGCTCTTCTGTGGATAAAAATGGCTGCTACTGTATTTCAAGCCACGATAAGGTACATAAAGTATCTCCAGTGTTACAGGAAGATAGTAAACGTGACAAGGAGAGAAATAATGGCGTAGACACACAGAGTTCAGTCTGAGTTAAAATCTTATTCACTTTATGTTCACATGAACCTTTGGTGCCCTGCTAGTGAATCTCACTGTTGTCGTTAATAAAGCAGTTACTGTAACACAATATTTCCTTTTCCTCTTTGACTCAGCAACAGTAGCTTATGTTTAATGCAGCAGAAAGAGATTAATAGGAACCACAGCTCTGCACAGTACACAGTACTATGTTGACCTGTTTAATATGGAAGCAAGGAATGTTTGGAAGTATAATTGGAGCATGGTTTTAGCTAAATTATTAATTTATTTCATATAATTAGGCTTATAAATATAATATAAACCTCAAACCAGATTTCTTGGGCAATATGGCTGAGAAGAGAATTCATTGCAGCATAATCATGGAACTAAATGTACTAAAAGAGAGCTGGTTAGAGAGGAAAGAAAGGAAAAGGAAAGAAAAGACAGAAAAAGCAGAGGAAAGACTGGATATTGGAGGCACAGGAGATCTCTTTCTGTGACTAATTCTCTCCTGATCTCTCATTCTCCCCCTCATTTAGAAAAGACCTGTTCGCTTCCCCTCTCTCTGACACACACCCACACCGCTACCACAATATGCACACTCTCTCTCTTATACACACACACATACACATATGCACACACACAGTCAAAAAACACCGCATACACCCACGCTCACAATTCCTCTCTTTCTCTCTTACACACACGCACTGTCAGACACACAAATGAATACTCACACAAGCAAAAAAAAGAAAGAAAAAGCGGAATAGCCTGGAGTGTTTGCAACCTACACTGTTTCCTGTGTGTGGCTAAACCTACACACACACACACACACATACAGTGATCTGAGACAGAGGAAAAATTATATTTTGTCTTTTGATCCAAAGCCGTTTGATTTTCCCTGCCTCGCATGCACAGCCACTTAGCAGCTGTACGCTTGTGTAACCAGTCTTTGTTTTGTACTCATGGCGCTGGATTTCTTTTAGGCTTCTTTATGTTCTTAGAAGCCTTTCTGTTGGGTGCATTTCTCAATGTCACGCATGCAGATGCTTCCAACATTAGGCCTCAGACCCCTACTTGAAGAGATTTTTGTTGTCAGTTTGATCTTTAATCCTGATGAGATTGAAGTCTGGGCTGTGCTTAAAGTCATGAACTTTGATACCATGTGACTGCGCGTCCCTGCTGCCAGGAATAAACCTATTAAAGGAATATTTTCTCCATGACTGAGCCTATTGCCTATTTGGGTTAGTTGTAATGCAAAGGGAGTAAGTGATTCCAGCAGTAATCTGTGCAGTTTGCATGGCACTTTAACAAATGGCTTGTGATTAAAGTAGCCATAACACTGCATGAAAAAGAGTTTGTGGAGACAAAAAACAAAACGTAAAAGCAAAAAGATGTTTGCCTGCTACTTTAAAGCACTACAAATCTGGTTTCATATCTTTCATGTGTCTCCAAAACATTAAAGATCCATAAGTAACTTTTTTAACTTTGTTTTTAGCTTAAATAAACTTTTTTTTTAGAAACATGCAGTGCTTTTATTATTTTTTGCAGAACATTTTGTGATTACTGATTTGTGATTTTGGGGCTTTTACTTGAATTATGATGAGTTATGACATGTACCTTTATCCAGACAAGTCTGAGTCTTGTAATTAATCCCTAGAAGACCAAATGTCCGAGGTTAATAAAGCTGCTGGTCTGACCACTCATGCCTCAGAATGGGTAGAGGTAGGGTCTATCCGCATCGATATGCTGATATATTTTGTTGGAGACTGAGTCGAATTGTCAAATCACAGTGAACTTGCTCTTGGTCTTGAATACAGATATAAAATATAACACAGATTACTGTGTCAGTTTGGGCATTTTCCCAATGATGCCAGTGCTACATTAGTTTTGCTTTTTAGCTTAATACCATTACTGCCAGTGCAGCCACCATAGCCACTGTTAAGCAGAAGGTAGCCTTCATTGTGGCATTGTAAAATATTTCTAATTAAAACAGTAATTGTTTCACTTTACTAATTACTCATCAGCAAAGTAATGCATTATATTACCCATAACATTACTTTTGTTGCTCACCCCAGCTCTGAAGTCAGAAGCATTTAGAGACTGAATCCTCCACATCAGCTCATTTTGTATTTAAAATGGCTTGAAATTGTAAATCAGACACTGTCCCATCTTGAAATTGCAGCTACATATAATGAGTAGAGACAGTTAGCAGTATTAGCAGAGTATTGACCATGGTCTAACAGACAGTAGTTACATTTCTGAATCTTCAATAATTACTTACAGATATAGTCCGCTTTTCAGTTTTCTTTGAGAAATTATAATGCACTTCTCCTCCAGTGTAGACTCACAGGTCCGGACATGCTGCCCTGCTGACAGGGTAATGCAAGAAAGTTGTAGCAGTAATATATTTCAAATGCATTTTTACTACATCCAAGCAAATTAAGGAAGGAGCTCCCATAAAACAGACATTACACTTCAAATTTTGGAAAAATTATAATTGCAAATACATATTTGAACAACAAATAAGTATGCTGTTAATAACCGCTCTCATTCTCTCTATATTTTAGTCCCTCTTTTTATCTAAATCTCTACCTCTTCTGTGTGTATCTGTCCCTCTCTTTCCACTCTTACCGGCTCTCCTTTCTTCCCACTCACATTTTGCTCTGTCTCGACCTCCTCTTCTAAATGAAGCCGTTTATGTAACAGCTGAATTGTAATGCGACAACAGACACTTTAACAAACTTACATAATATGATCAAACATGCTGTGTTTTGCTCTGTGTGTTTGTGTGTGTTGTTGATCACATATCTAGGGCCTGAAAGCAGGAGACAGATGAGGTCAAACCAGATTTTTCTTGATCAAAAAGACAAACAGAGCAGGTGGTCATTAGAAAAGGTACAGATCAGAGTAAGGGTCACAGTGCCAAAGCAACGCAGACAGCCAGCAATGACAGCTGGTAAAGAGGAGATAGTAGGTGAATGTGTCAGGTGATGGACAGAGGCAGGAAATGTCTGGTGGTTCCTGTTGGGCAAGTGAGGATGTTAGTGTGAACACCACAGAGAGAGAGAGAACAGGACACAACAGCTGTTGCCACATCGGTGTGTGTACAATTTATGACTAAAATCATTTTCCCTCCAGTATCCATCCTCTGTCCTCAGGCTGTATGTCCTCTGAAACATACACACTAGACCAACTGTCTGGTTTGTGTGTGTGCCTACGTGTTTTTGCACATTTATAAGCCACTTAATCGTACTGTCCTGAGGCATACTTTTATCTCCAGGGGAGTAATAAATTTACAGCAGTGCAAACGACGCCTCAAGCAACAGAATTTTACAACCTGAACTTCTGTGGGACAATATTAATGAACAATTCAGAGAATCCTTTGATAAATGAGATTTTCTGGTAAATAAATTTTAAATTATTGACCACATTTTACTTTAATCAAAAGGTCTTCAAAATAAAATCTCATAATCTGGCATGTGTGGCACCACCATTCATAAGACCCTGGTTTCTTAGTAAAAACAGTATTCTCAATAACTCTAACTGGTCATTTACAGATACACCAATAAAACAACTGAATGTCTAATAAAGGCATTAATGTTTAAAGTATAAAACATCTGTAGCGCTGTTCAGTCAAGTATGTAAAAAGGAAGTCACAGTAGCATGTGCCAGTAGTATCCACACAGTTCATAATGATTGGGAAGTAAATGTTACACATGTTAATAGCATGACATTTTGTAATCTGAGATATACAGAGATTCAAGATTTAGATTTTTAACCAGCGCACTTCTAGTCAGATATTGGCCATATTTCGTGTTGGTAATACACAGACATTTGAGTCTAAGATCAAAATATGAATATGAGATGGAAGTTCAGAAATCCTGATTTTTGTCAAGTAAAACTCACACAGTAAAAGTTAGTTTTCAGACATAAGACAATGTTACCCACAGATATATCATACTGTATATGAAGGGTACTGACATCCCTAAAATGCAGTAATTCATTAAATATTTGGGAGCAAACCAGGAAGAGGCTAATGTATAAACATACTGTATCTTAAAAACACAAATCAACAGTCAAATGTTGAAAGCCTGAAGTCAGCATGTTCTTGCATTGTTCATTCATGATGTGATCCATAACAAACACTAATTTTTTAGGAACATGTTTTTTGTTGTCACACAAATATTTTTCTTTAATTATCTTCTGTACATACAGAAACGGTGCCAGAAGTCTGTATAAAGTGCTCCTGTTTTATTGCAAGCACTTTTTGTGCCTACTGTTTAAGACTGTTGTTTAGTTATTTCTTTATTAAATCTAATTTCATATACAGAGATATATGCAGATCAAAATAATTGAATCATAATAATTTAAATGTTTATGATGCATCCCCTGTCTCTTCTCTGAAAAGTAATTGCCAGTGATTTTCTTTGTTTACCTGTGTGCAATAAATAAAAATTCCAAAAACCTATTAGAAAGACTCTTATATTTCTAAAATATTAATCATCCGAATAGATTTCGTAACAGAGGGACAGGCATGTAGATAAACATGATAATTAAGTATTGGACTAACAACCCAAACAAGCTCTGACTTAAGACAGAAATGTGCTGTTGCAGTTACAGGATAAAAGATTAAATTTTTTGTCTGTACAGCAGTGATGTGGAGTCAGCAGACAGGTCCAGTCAGAGGGGAGATTTTGCCCAGCCAATTTAGTTTTTTTACGGTCCCCCTCAATATTTCCCCTCCAGAGTTTTTTGCCAGGAAGGAGGAGGCCCTGATATTTACACCAGCATTCTGTTTTTCATTTTATTTGTTCAGATAAAACTTCCAACAAACATACAACAGTTAATGAAATCCCATAAAATTGTTTATGATGTAGACATTTACATTATATACTATAATGTATTGACTTCTTGTGTTTTTGTGTTTGAAAATACTAAACATAGGATCAATAATTGTCCAATTATTTATTTTCCATATGTATGCTTTAGATGTGTGAAGAGCATCCCTTACAGTGTTGGAGCAATGGCAATAATGGCAACAGTGGAGTGTGCAACTTGTTCAAGTATGTACACAGTAACTGTTGAAGCAGTGCACGCACCCCCACAAGGGAAATGATGCACAGGCATACACACAGACCATGCTGAGAGCTTCACAGAGTAACAGGCACTCAGTCTGATGTGTGACTCTGCTACATGAACAAATCTGGTGAGCCTCTGGTGAGTACAAAACCATTTCTATAGCTCTGATTGTTCCCGTAAGCACTAGAACTTCAGTGATTGTGAAATGGAAGTCAGCTGTCCAGGCAAATTGACTGTGCAAGAAAGGCCTCAGTCAGAACCATCTCAATAACACATCATCAAAACCACCCCTACAACAAAGCATGGTGGTGGCAGCATCATGCTATGGGGTGCATATAACTGTCAGGATGTAAGGATGGTCAGAGTTGAGGGAAGTATGCAGCCAAAAACAGAGAGATTCCAGGGAAAAGGCGATGAGACCTTAGACTGAGATGATGGTTCACCTTTCAGCATGACAATGATCCAAAGCATACAGTTGAGGAGAGGCTGAAGTGGCTTCTGGACAAGTTTGACTGTCCTTGAGTGGCCCAAATAAAGCTCAGACCCCACAGAACATCACCGGACAGACAGATGGCAGTTCACAACTACAAGCCCATCCAGTCAGACTAAGCTAGAGAGGACCTGCCAATAAGAATGAATTAAACTGTTCAAATCCAGGTGTGAGAGGTGGTGCTTGTAGAGACTTAAGTTGTTTTAGTAATGTGTTAACAATACGTTGTAAATACTTAGAAAACCAAGACTGTGACAATCACCTTTTCCAGCTACTAGCTGTAGCTGGATAATTGCATAAAGTAGAACCTTTCTCAGCTTTCTCATACATTGTAGTTTCTGACCCAGGCTTTTGAATCCATATGTGTGTTCCACTACCTAAGAACACGCAGAACTGTAACATCTGCTAAAAAAGCTTCAGTAAAGTATTAAATCAAAGATATGAATAATTTAAAAAGTCTAAAGTTATGTTTTCAGTTTGTCAATGTGGGTTATTGAGTGGAAACTGATGTGCAATATTTCAGTTATATCAATATAAAATTAAATCCACAGCACAATAAAATGAAGAGGTCTAAAGACAGTCGATTCAGATGTAACATGATAAACTATATTTGTTCCATTTTTTTCCAGCACTAATCAGGAGCATTGATATTATAGCTGTGAGATGGAAAAATAACATTTGAGAAAACTTTGCTTGGAGTCAGTATTATTTTATGAGTGTTCTCTGTGTTTTAGAGCAGAACCACAGATCATCTGAAGTTCGCCTGAAGTTCGCTCACCTACAACTCTGTCTGCAGTTTCCAGTTCTTGATGCCCACTCTCTCCACCCACCACTTCAGTCAAATTTGTCTATTTCATCTTTTTACCTCACATTTCCAATGAATATTACAGAGCAAATGAGAAAAGCTATTTCGTTTTCTGGGGAATGTTTCTATTTATGGCACAGTCACATACAAGAAAAATCACTTTTTATTATTATTTCTGCTCGAGCATACAGTATACGTATATATGTATAGGTTCACGAATGTGGGTGTGAGAAAGAGACACAAAGTCTGTATGAGAGATAGAGAGAGAGGAGTAGTAACACTGTGTGTGGACTGATGTGATCTTTGGAAAAGGATTCTTAAATCAAAGTCCTCCTCTTCCTCCACTCTGTATGTCCCTTCTAGGAAATAAAAAGTAGTGATATAGTGAACTAGCCTTCTCTTTCCATCTCTCTCCTTCTATCCCTATCTCCCTTTATTTCTTCCATAATTTACCATTTCCCTCAGTCGATTTCTCTCTCCTACCTGCCTTCACCCTCACCTCCTCTCTACCCCCTCTGTCACCCTCCTGCCTGAGTCCCTCTGCGACCTCCCTCGCTCCCCAAATCTCTCTCCATCCATCCATCTATCCCTCCCTCTCATCTCTTTCTTCATCCCTCTCAAAGGGAAATATCATAGAGAATTTGGCAGGTACTCCAAAGAGAGTGGGCTGAGAGAGAGCAAGAGAGAGACAGTGCAGAAGAGAGGGAGAGCATTAGAGAGAAAAAGAGAGGTAAAGAGGGGAGGAGAGCCAGAACAGAAATGCTCTCACATGTAATTTCTGGATGGTGTTTGCTGTGAATAATTCAGAGCTCCCCTGCCTCTTTTTTGCATGTTCTGCATCTGATACACATGTTTATTTAATGTTGACAGCCATCAACTATGTGGGGGGACACAGTGGATATTTAAAAATGGCTATGACAAGATGTAAATGATCACTGTTGAGAATACGTACACTACCCCCCTCCTGTCACATTTGTTTGCCATCAGAAAACATTAAAATATACTGTAAGTGTCACACTTTACTGATGCCTGCTGGGGTTCTCAACCGGGAGGTCAAAGTTTAGAGTCAGCTTCAGGAACAATGCAGCCTGTGGTGATTATTTGACTTGTTAAAGTGGTGGTGGCTAGATTGGGGAGGTCCTGCCGATATGTTCTGATTTCAAGTGATTTGATTAAGAAAAAGTGTCTTTAAGTAGCAAATTAGTAGCCTGAAGATAGACCTGACTGTAACTTGTAACAAAGACTCAGAAGCAAACACTTCTATCAAAGCCCCAGTCACTGATTGCAGTATGGTGCCCCCTACTGAAATGCTATCACTCCAGTACTGGGTTGGTGTTATTACAGTACAAATTCTACAATCACAAGCCTGCAAATGTCAAGTCAGTCTCTATCTCAGAAACCTAAAAAAATCATTCTCAAGTCATTTGGAGTTTTTCAGCTAGGCAGAGAGATATCCTAATTTACAGAAGGCTGAAGGGAGTTTAATACCATTCATATACAGGCACTCCTCAAACTAAAGGAATCATGTTTAAGTATAGGCCTCCTGTGAAGGAGGCAGAGTTCATTAGCAGTGACATCATCAGAACCATGCATGCAGTCCTTAATATACCATTAGACCACATGGAATGTCTGCAGGTACATTTGGTTATAGCAACAGAATGAAAGTGATATTGCACTGGGTCAACTGTGAAATATGATGAGCTAACTAAAATGTAACACAATGTAAGGAAGTGCAGGAATTTATGAGTGAATATTTTTAGAATTTGGCTTTTTGTCTGTTGATGATGGCACCTAAAAAGTTACAGTAATGACTGTTTCAGAGAGGAGAAGAGAGGAGAGACAAGAAGAAAGGCAGCCAAATTAATGCTGATAAGGTCAACCTGAACAGACTTTATAATTATGGGAAATATTTAACAGTGCGTGGGTTATTTTTGTAATAAAAGGCATCAGAGAGATTAGTTTTTATCAGCAATTATCACCACAGTCTCCTGTAATTCTGAGCTGCAGTGGTGGAATAAGGAATGGGTGATTACATTATTTTTGTGCTACTAAAATGCAACTATAACTATGTTTTCATAGTTTTGAGTTAAAAAACTTTTAAAACCCATTGTCCACATGACATAGTGTGTTATTGTTTGATGCAGCTCATTTCAGATATTGTCAAACTGTGTGTCCCCTAAAAGTCTCATTCATTCATCTACTTCAACCAGCCAGTGTTTACAATGTTAACAGCAGGAGGGTAAAACGGACATCAACAGTTAAAAACAACAGAACTGATCTAGAATTAATCTAAAATATAGTAGAAAAATTCAGAATAGATCAATAGGTTAATAGTAATAATAACATCATACAATTAGAGAGGTGAGATACAGAAGATAAAGTTTATGAGTTCATGAGAAGAAACAACAATACTGAATTGACAGGTGCCCTTAAGCTGGGAACTCAGGCAGATCAGTCTGAGGTCATCCAGGTCAGCTTGAGTTTGCTGAAAGCAATAAAGACAAAAATGTTCCTTTAGCCATGTCCTGTTCTGGTCTGTGATCAGCCTGACTTGTTCCAGCCACTTCTCAGCGCTTCTCCCTAGTGGTGTGCGATACCGCAAGCTTTGGTATCGATCCGATACCAAGTAAATACAGGGCCAGTATCGCCGATACCGATCCGATACTATTACCTTATAAGGGCAGCCTGCTGGAAAATGCACCCTCGTCACATAAAAGTAAAGTAAAAAATTTTGAATTTTAAACACCTCAGAAAAGCCCACAACATGAGTTGAAGGAAGATAGACAACAAGAACTCTCGGTTTGGTGGTGGGTCAGTGTTGGTCTGGAGAGGCATATCCATGGAGGGGCGCACAGACCTGTACAGGATAGACGATGGCACCCTGACTGCCATTAGTTATCAGGATGAAATCCTTAGACCCATTGTTAGACCCTTCGCTGGTGCAGTGGGTCCTGGGTTCCTCTTGGTGCACGATAATGCCCGGCCTCATGTGGCAAGAGTATGCAGGCGGTTCCTGGAGGATGAAGGAATTGATACCATTGACTGGCCTCCACGCTCACCTGACCTAAATCCAATAGAACATCCCTGGGACATCATGTTTAGGTCCATTGACGCCGCCAGGTTGCACCTCAGACTGTCCAGGAGCTCCCTGGTCAGGATCTGGGAGGAGATACCCCAGGACATCATCCGTCATCTCACAAGGAGCATGTCCCGACATTGTCAGGCATGCATACAAGCATGTGGGGGCTATACAAACTACTGAGTACCATTTTAAGTTGCTGCAATGACATTTCAGCTAATTGGACTAGCCTGCCGCATCAGTTTTTCTGTTTAAATTTCTTGGTGGCTTCGAATTAAGCCCTCTGTAGGTTGATAATTTTCATTTTCATCAAATGATGTGGTATCCTTTTGTTCCTAACACATTACCCATTCCATATCAGTATGGATATCCAGCATGATTTTTTTTCCAATTGAGATCT
>JAUMHL010000002.1:3931922-3954006 GCA_032362345.1 Sandelia bainsii | reverse complement strand
ACTGAAGACATGTATCTTTTCATGAAAAACATGGTCATTCCTGTGTGTGTCCAAACTTTTGACTGGTAGTGTATGTATCAGGCACTTATATCATAAAAAAATACAATCATATTAGTAACAACTATAGTACTGTACACATCCATCTCTGATCATTGTTCATGTCCTGCTTTTGGAATAAAAAGAGACTGTACACTATGCAATGTCATAGTTATGTTTTGCTGTAATGAGTAAGCTACCATAAAAGTAAAGTCAATTCTCCTTATAAACAACTAACAACACCACAGATGTTTTTGCTGAAACAACAGCTGTTTCTTCTCAGACATTCCTGACACAAAATCTTTTGACAAGTCCTCTTTCAATCTTTCATCTCTCCACAGAAGGCTTACAGTGGATTTGAAATTCTTTTGATAAATAAGTTGTTTAGAATAAAATGATCAACTTACACTGCAATGAGACAAAAGGTAACAGAAACAGGGGAAATAGACTTGGAACCACACAGTTCAAGTTTTCAGCATGAAACCCAACCAAACCTTAGCCATAGAGCTGATAGCTTGCAAGCTGGTTAGATCATTTTTAAAACATGTTTAGAAGTTTCAAAAGCCACAGGGGAATTACAGTAAGTGGCCCTGCTGATAGGAGTCGGATCAGAGAATACCTCCTGCATATGTGTCGTTTTGAAGGACGACAAACCAGGATCTGATTTACTGTATCACCCTTCATACACTGCATGAGACGGGTATCATAGATGTTGATACGTATTGTCTGTATACATGTTATGTACTGTGAATTTGAATGATTTTACTCATCTCCATACCTCTGCCTCCTTCACAAATTGGCACCTGCAAGTCACAGAACAGTAGTCAACCAGCAACCTACGGTACTGCAGCAGAGGACTGCAACTACAGGAAGCAAATGTACAACATTTAGTTCCTACTGTGTGTGTGTGTGTGTGTGTGTGTGTGTGAACTCATGCGTAGGCGTTGTTCTAATGCACCCGTGTGTGTGTGTCTTGAGCCTTTCCTGGCGTGAATATTTGAGTTTGTGTGTGTGTGTGTGTGTGTGTTGCTGTACAAGTGGTAACCATTTCTCTAATGGTCACTGAAATAACAGGACTGGAACTCACAGCATGGGGCAGTGAGCGTGCACATGGGGCAGAGAGTGTGCATGCTCAGACACACACACCTACACACACCTTTTCTAAGGTCTTGTTTAAGGTTTTCAAACTTAACTTTTAATTTGAAGTATTAACTCAGAGTATAAATTTATTTTTAAAGTAACAGATTACAGGGTGGTGACTTGCATACGATTAACGGCACCTCTGTGGCAGTAACCAATAGCAGCTGCTGGAATGTAAAGTAGTAAACAGATGCAGCTATAAAAAGAAATAAAATGCTATCTGTGCATGTACTAGTACATTAGTGATTATGTGTTCTTCTTAGCAATTTATATTTGGTAGCAGCGCTAAATTTACTGTAAACACCTGCAGAGCTGACAGAGCTAGTTTGTTTGTTTTTACCTGTAAAGGGTCTTAACACCTGTTGGTTCGATTACCATATACATTTAAAGGTAATGTCATTACCATCAGCCTCAGTTATACTTAGTGTTTAGTGCTAATTAGCTACTTATCAGCAAATTAGTTCTAACTGCATGGTAAATGTGTTCAACATTAAACTTGGGAAACATCTGCATGATAACACTGTTGCTGTGAACATGAAAGTAGACAAAGGGATAGTTAAAGCTACAGTAGCTACACTACCAGCAGCTACAACATGAATAATTTCTTATGTTCTCATGTCTGCTAAGCACATTCACCTGAGTGCATTCCTACAGTAATGCGATGTTAATGAGCTCTGGGGGACTCCCTCAGACATAAATGAGCGTGGGATTACCTGATTGAGTTAAAGACAGGTGTGAATGACTGTAAGCCCAGGAGAGACTCTCATCATAGATGAGCACGCCAGATGGTTGGATGATGTCTCAAGCTCAGACCAAGCTTAGAGTCATGCTTATCAAGGGAGTTAAGTAATCATTTGAAGTGATTTGTATATGTGTATATGTATTGTAGTTGATTTTTAATGGGGTGGGAAGTGAATTACTAAAGGAAATTAACCAGACTCATGGGCAAGCTATTTGAATGATTTCACTTACTTCAGATGGTTGTTGCAAATTACAGTGCCTGTTCAATACTTTGAGCTCGCTTTTCAAAGGAGGAACAACTATTCATCAGTCAGGTTTACTATCACACTGTCAATTCATTCATTGTCAATGGAAAGCCAGCTATGCCTCCGTGTACCACCTGCAGCACCTACAGATTCAATGGGAGTGGATGGGTAGGGGAAAGTTGAGAAAGGCTGAACTGTACGCAGATATGCTCTGACGCACTGGAATGGGAATGTTTAGATTCCAGCTGAAACGAAGCAGAGAGTCAGTTTAGTAACCAGCATGAAGGAACTTTAAACAAAACACAGGCTGTGATCTATTGATTATTTAGACATAAGCAATGATCTTAGAGAAGCAATTGTTGCTGCACATCAATTTAGAAAGTGTTATAAAACCACTTCCAAACAATGTGTGGAGTTGTTTGGCGTTAATGCCCAGTGCCATGTTTAAACGGTGGTGGAGGGGTGATGATGTGGAGCTTGCTTTGCAGCCATAGGACCTGGGCACCTTGCAATCTTTGAGTCGACCATGAACTCCTCTCTATACCAGAGGTTTCTAGAGGCAAATTTGAAGCAATCAGTTCATCAGTTAAAGCTTGGTTGAAATTGGGTCATGCAACTGGACAATAATCTGAAGCGCACTGTGAAGCACAGTGAATCTACATCAGAATGCCTGGAAAAATAAAAGAATTATGGTTTTCACATGGCCTAGTCAAAGTCCAGACCTCAACCCAATTGAAATGCTGTGTTGGAACCTGAAGAGAGCTGTGCAGAATCGAACGCACAAAAACAAAAGGTCCCATTCTTGTGAATGCAATATCTCATGAACTGATCCAGCCCTGTCTCCTAAAAATTACATTTGTATACAACTAAACTGCAATCCCAATTACGTTTTTGTAGAGAACGTAACTGCGACCCGATTACATTTTCTATTAACATAATGATCATATGTTCACAGTTAACGTATTTGTTTCAAAATATCCGATCTGCATCCGGTTTTCTGTCGGCTAAAATATCTGACGTTACTTTTCAACATCCAGACATGTGAGTGTAGAGATATTTAAGTGTTTTATGGTCTGGATCAGACATCACAGCGGTGGGTTAGTGTCAGTGAAAGGCTGTGGGCTGGTTAATGGACAAAAATGTCATTTCACACAGTAGCTTCACACACACAACGTGCATTAAAAATGAAAGCAAAACACAATCTTTTTTCTAACCCTAACCTCAGTACTTTTCTTGCCTAAACCCAACCTCACGGGGGACTTTGGTCTCGAACTCCGGTCTCCTGCATGTCAGTCCTGCACAGTAAACACCTGCCATCCTCCCCATCCACCTTCTTGCAAATTTCTGTGCATTAATAAATGTAGCGCATCATTCATTCCTTCAAAAATATACGTTTCAGTACAACGTGACAATTACGTTCTACAAAAACGTAATCGGGTCGCAAATATGTTCTCTAGGAAAACGTAATTGGGATTGCAGTTTAGTTGTATATGAACGTAATTTTTGGGAGACAGGGTTGACTGATTTGTGCTTCGACACTGTGACCTCACGTCTGTCCCATTCTCATCAACCTAACACCTCAAACATCTGTAGGGAATTTCATTACATCTGGCACAAATATCCACTTGGACTCATGGATGAACTGATTAGAACATCAGTCTGACACATAAACTGCAACTTCACTTGCTAGCAGAGGCATACAAATACAAATGTGAGGCAGTAATAGTTAAATATTATTTTATAATTTAAATTAAATATTTAATCTCAGTGTAACTTCTTCAAAACATCTGAAAAGGCATGGTCTAATAACAAAAGAAGTAGTGAAGGTACGTCATTGGGAGGTTTTAGTCAAGACAGCAAATTCTGTTTTTCTTGAGAACTGACACATGTTGGATGGCACATCCAGATGTGCATCAACTATCCATCAGTGTGTGTGTGTGTATGTAACACAAAAAACAATGGATACAGGTTTCTCACATTGCCTTGTTGTGTTTAGTCCCGCTTGCTCATTGAAATCTTGATGTCTGCAGTTTCTCTTCTCACCATTCGCCTGATAAAACTGCCAAAGCTATTCTGCTCCTCAATTCCCATTTAAAGGAGTGTTAAACTGCCTGAATATCTAAGTACACATTAAAGGGAGACAACACTTATTGAGGACAGAGTATAACAAATGTCTTAGTAATCTAAAAAGACATTTGGTTTACTCATCATGGAAAGAGAGATAAACTAAGGAGCCCTGGAGACACAAACCTCAGTTTTATGTTTCACTGTTAGAATTACAAAGCTGCACTGGCAAACAGATATTTTCCACAAAGCGATGGTTACAAATCCTTTAATAAAATGAACAGAATGAAATCAACAGAGATGAGTGGTTTCAGCTCCCAAATGGCAAACCAGGCCTGTTTTATTATGTCAGTAACTCAATATACAGATCATCACAGGTACACACAAACTACTACAGCACACACACCTTCAGATGTGTAAACAGTCCACTGGGGATCACTGGTGATAAAGTGTTCTCACCTTAAGATAAAGCTTGAAAAGAGCAGCTTTTATTACCAGCTTTTAGTGTGTGTGTGTGTGTGTGTGTGTGTGTGCGCAGCGTGTTTGTGTGTGATGCGCTCACGAGTTTCAGAGTATTTGTTAGCATGTGTGTGTATGCATGTGTTTACTGTGTTGTACACTGGTCAATACGGTCGTGTGTGTGTTTGTGATGTTGTGGCTTTGTTTAATGTCACTGTCTGTGCTGTAAATTGACAAACACAGAGAAACCCTCCGCTCGTCTCTCTGGCTCTCCTGACTAATTAAAAATACTCTGCATTGGAGAATGAATTACTGCAAAGGGCATATAAACACACACACAAACTAAATTGTTTTATTCTCTTGTGACATGCATGTACACCTGCACTTGTGCATGTGTGTTTCCTGGCAAGAAAAATTTTGCTGGTGACATTAAGCCAAATTGCTGCTGGCGTTTGAATGTAGAATAGATGTTAAGACAAGCACCTTTCACTTTCTGAAATATAGAATCACGTGGGTGTGTATGTGCGTGGGTGGGTGTTGGTGTGCATGCACATGCTAGTGATCAGCAAAGAATGAGAGTGCAGCAAGAGAATGTAGGTGTATATGTGCGTTCATGTCAATTGACATTCAGAGGTCTCCCTATCTCTACCTCCCTCCATCAGTCGGCCTTGTGGACCAATAAATCTCTACGTATCCTCTGAGTGGAATGTTTTATTGAATGCCTCCTGCACCACTGTAGGAAAACATCAGAAGCAGATGAGGAAGCCTCAAAAATATTTTCTTAAAAAAAAAAAAAAAGGCAATAGCTAAATGGAAGAGAATGTGCTGCAGGCAAGCTTTTCTCAAACTACTGGTCAATATTTGGAAGGGCCTGCAGGGTTGTTTGATGGCAAGGCTCAACACGACAAGAGCACTGCTGCTATGATTTAATGAGCCAGGGTGAGAGAGGCTCCATCCATTTGCCTCTCTGTTCAACTATTGTGCTACTGTTAAGCTTCTGCCAAAAACTGAACAATGTTGGGTGAAAATAGAGTTAAAAAGGCTCTATGAGTAGCACTTTCACACCAATAAATTACATTAATTTAGGGATGTTAAAATAATTACCGTAAACAAACAGAACCAATCGCAGGCACCACGGGCAGCTGGGACTGGCCTGCACACCACAGTATGTGCCACTGAGCTGTCACATTTGTAGACAGTTTTTGTGGGCATTTATATGCCTCCACTAGAGATGTGACTGTAGAAAGCTGACAAGAAAAGAGGGAAGAAGGATGCAGGGAATGACATCCATCAGAGATCCCAAGCCAGACTCGGAACATAGACGTCACAATTCATGATACCCCTAGGCCATCAGAGCACCAGCTTCTGCACAGTAGTTTGAAAGACATACTGGGTCAAGTATCACCTTAAAAATTAGGAAACATCTCTTATATCTTCATAAGTGCTCGATGCATTTTTTAATGTAGCTTAACAAATTTCACTTACAAGGCTTAATGAAAGACCTTATGTGGAAGGGTGTTGTTGATTCAGAGATGCTCACTTAAAATTTTAAAAGTGAATATCTGCCATCTACCAATCACAGAATTGAAATAACTTCTGGATTACCAAATTTTGGAGCATTCTTACTTATTGTAATTTCATAAAGATTACCTAGAGTATGGTGGAGCACAGTGGAGCGTGTGGGTACTGTCAGAGTAGAGTCATTTCACTAGTTAAACAAGTTGCGCTATGAGCTTAGCAAAGTCAGGGTAGCTGCCATGTCAGATTTTCCAACAAGTCCAGTTTCCACCTAACAAGCACCTTTGGGAAAGTTCTACAAGTGCTTACATATGTGACCAAGTGTGGTGGGTTAGGGGTCAGCATACAACACCAGAGCCCACAGAGTACAACACTGGTGAATGATAAGCAGAAACTGTTTACAGATACTATACAAACACGCATAACAAATATAAACTCAGTGGAAGGCTACATCCTATCTGGAAAAATGAGGGAATAACCATATAGGAAGTAAACCTCACTCTAAGTTCAACACCATATATTTAGAACAATACCAAGAAAGACTGTGAAAAGGTGCTGAAAGCACAAACACAGCAAAACACCATAACACGCAATAAGGAGAGTAGAGAATAGCCTACAAGGTGTCAAGCCCAAAATCAGGCAGCTGTGTAACTTTCCTTTCTCCAAGGCTTACAAGTACTACAGGTATGTACAAGCAAAAAGGACAATACTGAAAGAAACAGAGCACATAGTGGAATGTTAATAAGATAATATAAAAAAGTGATAAACTCCTTCTAAAAAAAAGTCTGTTAAAAGCCAAAGTTAAAAATCACAAGAACTAAGAATTCAGGCAAACAGCAGTAAACACCCCAAAGTAAACACTCTAAGAAACTAGGCTCAAACTAACTAAATAGTTCATCTTGACTGTGTACACCAAGCTGGACATTTGTCACCCTCTGGCAGGAGAAAAGAGTTCATAGAATGCAAGCCAGTACAACAATAAACAGTATACCATAGTGTAGTCAGTATAAAATTTGAACATATATTCTAAATACCTGATTATTCAAACACTGAAGTGTGTAGTCGTAAGGCAATAATCAGGAAACAAAATGTTCAGTCTGGATAGTCCAAGACTAGGACATCAAAACACAGTTACTAAAGACCCAACAAAGAATCAACATTACAAACAAAAGACTAAGGAAATACCTTAAAATCTTCCAACAAGTCCAGGAGTTAAAGAGTAGCCAGGTTCAACTAGGACTGGCTGACTTATGTAGAGGGGGAAACCCAACATGCTACACCTGGATCTCATGGATCCTGTGAACTCTGCTAGACATAAATGAACAATGAGTGATATTCCTTAAATAGGGGTGAAAGTAAAAGTTGACATTTGCACAAATATTAAAGTGCTGAATATAAACATTGACTAAGATCAGAAAAGTCATTTTCACCTCCTCACTAAAGCAAAAGCTCCTGTGTGTTCCTTGTTCAAACAAACTGAGAAGCTGAATAAATTAAGCTGGTAATGTTGGCTATATCCTTAAAGTGTTCTCAGACTGTGAAAGCAGGAGGATTTCACCTGTCATCATTACCCTAACTGAACACAAACTGGGAGTAATCAGAACCCTACACCATCGGGCACAAAACATTCCCACTAGAACAGAGGGAAAGGAGAAGGAACACATACATATCAAAGAGTCACTCAAAACATGTGGATATCCTAACTGGGCTTTTTTGAAATCTAGGAGAAGATCGAATAAGAGCCCTGCTACAACTGACAGGGAAGAGAACAAATGTAAAAGTGTTGTCATCCCTTATGTTGCAGGGGTGGCTGAAAAGCTCAGGAGGATTTTCAACAAACAACATCCCTGTACATTTCAAACCAGGCAACACACTGAGACAGAAAGTGGTCCACCCCAAGGACAAAACACCCAGACACAAAAGTATATGCAGTCCAATGCAGTGAGGAATGTACAGATCTGTTCATAGGAGAAACCAAACAGCAGCTCCATAAACGCATGGTGCTACTCCTACCAGTCAGTCAGACTTGAGAAAGCCCTCTGGAATGGAGGGCGAAACGTCGTCAAGGAACTAAAACAAGTCCAGTTGCCACTGCCAGTTGACATCATTACCCTACTTTTCAAAACAAATGGTGCGAGGCCACAGAGGGTGTGGAACAGGCATCATTGGGATCGTACTGAAATATACGAGTCTGCTTTCAGGTGTTTGAATGAACTTAGTATCAAGTATACTAGAAAAATCACTCCCCATCTACCAGTGCTATAGACTGTTCTGATATGCAAGTGCTCAGTTTCTTGGAGGAACAATAGATCCTGTGCTTCTTTTCAGAAAAAGCATACTGAGCAATTAGGATGATGCAGCATTTACAGCATTATCTCTGCATTCAGGTCATAGCTTGAAGCTCCTGAATTATCTCGCAGTCTCTGCCAGGTTATGTTTTTATTGTCAAGATTTTACATTGTTGTCACAGTTGTGAATAGTCTCCACAGTGACTCCACAACAATGTAATGTAACAGTGTCAATGTAATGCATAGGCCTTCACAGCTGAGGCCACTTTCCTTTGCACATTTTAAGGGAGTTCCTGTTTGTAAGCTCACAGATTGGTCTGAGGTTGACAGGCACTGCGGGGCTCTCTCAGCTCGTCTCAGGGCTTTTCCTGCAGCTGTCGGATCCCCTGCAGTTTTGCCTGGAACTGTAAAGAAGCCAGCTGTCGTCTGGGACTGCGGGGAAGCACCGCACAACCTTTGCTGCTGGTTGAGACTTTGGTTGAGCTGAAAGGAGCCTTAACAATTCTTCCTCTCCTCCTGCAGGGGTTGAACGAGCAGCAGCCATGCAAAGCAGAGACTGACGAGTCAGCAGGCAGATACAAAGCGAGTGCTAAGCCTGCATGGAGTCTAACTGCTACTACTGTATACAGCTGTGAAGGCTCAGACTCTGTGTGAGCAAGCTGTCTGTGATCCCGCCTTATGGTGGGGCGACCAATCGTTTAACACCGCTCAACCTGTGCATTCAGTGAAATGAGGTCAGGCCGCTAACCTGAACACAAACCATCTCACTCTGTCTCTCACACACAGTGATATAAATGGTGCTACAAACTAATAGCTCAAACTGAATTCTAAGTGTTTAGCATTTTGTCTTTGTCTTTATCTTTGCTTCAGCTAAATAATTTATGAAAAGAAGATTCCTAAATTCATATACTGTAAAAAATTGTCACATCAATGATCTGAAAAGCTCTGATTTGTCAGAAAATACAACACATCCTCTCCTGCACAGAGTTTATAATTTAAACACAGATCTGCGTGGCTGATGGTCACTGTGCAATATCACCAGAGTAGTCTTGCCCTGAGTTCAACAAACCACTTTTTGGATCCTCAAACCTCCTCTCAGGGTCTGACTTACTAAGATCCCAAATAGCAAGTGCTAAACTGAGAATATGTAAGGAAATTTAGAGGAAATTCAATCCAGAGGAATTAAAGGGGTTAGTGGAAGAGGCTAATAATCACTACCACAACAAAATCCTACTATAGAGACCGAAGCAGCAACAGCTACAGTACTCATATTCTACAGTTCTTGATGGAAGGAAATGCAGAGATGCAAGTTTTGGCTTTGCAGGTGTTGCGTGGCTCCTTCTTGTGACTGGCTCCAAGTCAGTGAGCAGATGATACGTTTATCTCATGTTTTCTTCTGTCACTCCAAATATACCAATGTGAGTGGTGAACGCAGATCCTCAATGCATTCTTTCATTTCTCCTGTGCCTTATCCTCACCTGAATAACAGCAGTCATCTTGTGTGCAGGTTGCACCTGCCCTTCAAATGCATTAAGTATAGACTCAATTACAGCAGAGATAGAAATGACATAAGATAAATAACATGAGGCTGTTTAATTAGTTTAATAAAAGAACAAGGTACAGACCTGTGGTTACACACAGGTCCTGGCGAATAGCTTTGGTTTTATATTTCATTTGATTACATTAGTGTTTAAGTTGAGCTTTACAAGAAATATTTAACTGCTACTGTGTAAAGGGAATACTGTACAGTATAAAATATATGTGCATGCACACGAGAATGTAAATAAGCAAATCCAAGTGTTTAAAATCATTTAGTTTTAACTTCTACACTAAAACTGTGCGATTAGCACTGTCGCCTCACAGCAAGAAGGACCTGGGTTTGAATCCACACATCGGCTGTCTGTCTTTGTGAGTTGGCGTCTTCTTTCCGTGTCTGTGTGGGTTCTCTCCAGGTACTCCGGTATCGTCCCAACCATTCAGTTAGATTAATTGGTGACTCTAAATTGCCCATAGGTTTGAATGTGAGTGTGAATGTTTGTCTGTCTCTAAATATCAGCACTGTGATAAACTGGCGCCCTCTTCAGAGTGTACCCCACCTCTTGGAGTACACTCTGGAGAGGTGTACATGATCCAACAGTTAGGGTAATTTTTTCTGACAATGGGGACAGTGAGCTTGACAAAGCAACTGTAAGGAAGACTGGATCCCAAAATGAAGATTTTAGGGACAGAAGTCAGTCAGTAGAGTAATGTGATTTCTGTGGTTGAACAGGGTTATAGGACACATTCTAATTCTGTGCTTCCAATTTTCTTTTTCAGAGATTGCATGCCTGGTGACATGAGAGAGGAAATCTGAGTGTTTTCTGAGAAGGACAAATTCTAGAAGGAAAAAAAAACTACACACACATATTCAGACAAATTGAAAACACACAACCTTACAGTTTAATTTTCAAACAAGTTCTAATTTCCAGATTTTATTCTTACAGTACTTGTCATTCTGCTCAATAATGTTTTTGTTATTCTGTTTGATTTCTTGTTTTGTTGTTAGACCATGCAGAAGCAGTTATGTATTTTAAACAGCTCTGTATCTTACAGTATGCTGTAAATTAATGACTTTAATGAGAAACCAGCAAAAATGTACCAGTTGATGAGTTAATTGTACGCCATTCATTGAAGATTTCAAGAAACTGATTGAAATGAAGTTGACAGACACCCAGAACTGACTTTAGATGTGTTGTATGTTTATTAAGATTTAACAAGCAAGGAACAAGGACAGGCAGTAGAACCAGTGCGCTCTCTGCAGGATGGCAGTCTGAACAGCATCTACACAGACAGGTAAGTGAGTAACAGCAACAGACAAGGACAGGTAAGTAAAGGTTGCAAACCAGGTCTTACTGTTGGCTTAGGGACGAACGTACTAAGCAGAGCGAAGGAATGGCAAGGAGACGATGAGGGGGAATGCTACCGTACTGTGGTGATTTCACAATGACAGGATGAGTTACACAAGATGGTGGCATCCATACAGAGCCAGCATCTGCATGCCATGCCAGACAGGAACAAGTGAGTTGGACTGTACGGTTGCAACAGAAGGTTTGCAGGTTCTGATTCCCTTTTCTTCCAGATCAACTACACTTCTCCAGGTCTTCTTCTTCGTGACACAAAACTCTCAGAATAAAGACTGATTTCAATAACCACTTCCTATTCACAAAACTTTTCTGATTTACTTCTTCAACATTCAACATTCCAAAGTCAAAACTGGTCCAATATTGTTTAATCACATAACACAGTTACTCCAAAAATGCAGAAATCAAAATTCATAAAAACAGAACTTACAGAGATAACTGTGAGTAGAGCCGTGGTCAGATCCAGAAGAGGAGACAGATAGACAGAAAACAGGCGAAAAGCAGGCAGAAGTTGGCTGGAGTGTTACCACCAACATTGGTAACAATCTGGCAAGAGTGACAGGGTACACAGGTCTCTTAAATAGTCACATTCACAGGGGTTAACACTTACAAAAAGGGAAATTGTCAAAATAAAAGAGTAAACGGTGAAACAGTTCAAACCAGGTTTTCAGGGATGAACTGTGACAGAAATCATAGATATCTAATGGAAACTGAGACAAGTTTGAAAACGAAAGCCACTTTTATTTTTCCAAAAAAGTTTGTCCTTTTATGTTAGTAAAATCCCTTTTACAACTTCTGTTCACTACATCCCAATATATTGGTAATGTGTTATTATAATTTTGACATTTTAAATCGACTGCTTTCGTTTAACTCTTGTTCGTTTATCTGTTAATCCTCGAAAATGTCTCCTGGTTGGATGTAAGAACAAAATAAAAACCTGAACCAACTGGCCGAGTGTTTGTGCCAAGCAGTAATTTGCACCTGGTGTTCAACAGACGATTCAGCATTAATTGCTGACTCATGAAGTCAAATTGACTAGAAGTGCACCAAATTCATTTTTGTCTTTGTGCAGCTGAAACATTGTACATTTATAATGTGATTCTTGTGATTTTTTTATTTCATAGGATAGAAAATGTTTTACCCTCGATAGCTGCAAATAAATACCAACAACAAAATGGTCTTTAAGGTTTACCGACCCACCTGTTATCTATCAGGCTGTTGTAGGATTACACTGAGCCCTTTCCTCCTTTTTTACCATCATGACTGGCTCAGACGGATAGGTATGCATTACTCACTGTGTGCTGCTGGTTTAATGTCTTTGGGGTTTTTTTGTCACTGAATACTTAATCTGCTGGAACCTGCACTATTTATTGCATCAGACAAAGCGATGTCTTGTGACTGTGTTTAAGCTGACAGTGAAGTACACTACAGTCTATGCAACCCTGGAGCTAAGGGAAGCTGCTGACAATCACTAGCTTTGAAGTCAACAAACAGTTATTGACAGTCGAGATGGAACAGTGATTGGCTATTATCCAAGGCTGCTTACATGAATATCTAAAGCCACTGATATAGTGAATAGAGGAGATATTTGGCTTGAATATGAATACTATAATGTGTCAAACTTTTTCTATCTAAGGAATATGATGCTCTCTTAACCCTGGGATGCACTGCACATACAGATCCTTCCTGACAAGTAATCTTGCCGGATTTATCATACTGAATTTGAATTTCAACTTCAATGATTTAGTCTTATAATTTAGTGCATTTAGCACTTTCATTAAATAGGGTGACTCACAAAGCACAGATTCTTAGAAGAACGTTCAAAATTGAAGAACCAGACATAAAGACGATCTGATTCTTAGTGCCTGCTGTGGGTAAACTGCTTGATCGTACATTTCCCAAAGATAACACTGAAATCATTAGGGGTCATTTTCTTTTTTCATATCATAAATTACACTAGATATCACAAGCTCAGTTCTACTTACCATAACTGATCCTTGTTTAAAAGGGTGTGCCACTTTAACTCAGAGTAACTTCTCTCCATAATGTGCAGAATATCTATGAAAGTACAGCCTGGGCTACAATTCAACATTAAATTGTATGTGTTTGATCTCTTCTGCCTGTCATGTGTGCAAACTATACAGAAACACACAAAGAAATGTCTTAAATTAATGAAGTCAGGATGGGTCAGTGATCTCTGAACTAAGTCTGTCATGGTCAAACCTGGACTTCCTATTTTATTCTGAAATCCCCGGTCACTTCCTGTCTGTTCAGCCTGCTTCACCCTAATCAGCCTTGATTGCTTTCACCTGTGCTCCTCACCCTCTATATAAGCAGCTCACTACACGCTCACCATTGCCAGATTGTCTGCATACCCACACTGGTTGCACCTCTCCAGCGCTCTTGTTTACGGACTGCCTAAATTTGGATTGTTGGACCTGATTTCTGCTCCAGACCTGCCTTAAGCCTAGAAAGACTGAGTTTCTGATGGCTTGGTTTTTGATCTCGGCCTGCCTCTGGTTTCCCTCCTCTGCCTGTATCCTGTCAGATCTGGCTTCCCTGGCTCTCTTACCCTGTCTTCAGCTCTGAACTCTGCTTTGGACTCTGACCCTGGATTTGCTTTTGGACTTACTCTGGCTGTCCCGATAAGGGAAGGATCATCTCTGAGTCTGTTTGTGCTTATGTGTTTCTGGCTCCATCTTGAAGACCGCATGGCAGATACCTTTCATGAGGGCAGCCATTTTGTCTCCACCCCCTGCCCTTCCATTTTGAACGTGCCACTTACCTGTCAGTTTATCCTCTCTACTTAATTGCATTACAATATTCACTGTCTGTTTTTCAATAAACCACTTTAACTCTCTCTGGCTTCCCGACTGCCTTTCTGGGTCAAATACTCAAATTGCCTCCCTTACAAAGTCCACCCATACAGCGGAGGTAGAAAACAGACAGAAAAAAGAACAGAGATGGTGACAGAGACAAACAGGATGAGATTTCCTCAATATGCATTTCCCTTCTGTTTTGCTGGATTACATAAAATCCTTCTGCATGCTGTTTTCTAGGCTTTACAATATGCTACAGGCTTTTGTAAATATATGTAATTAGTGTTTTCACCCAAAGATAAGTGTACTGGTGCTGCGAATGACTCGGAACAATCAGTCCTGTTGTACTGCTCTAAGAGTAGTCCTGGTATGGCTGAGTGTGAGTCATTCTATTGGCCCTTTGGTGCAGCTCCATCTCCAGGCCTATTGAGCTTTGCAGTGAGTCACTGGTGCATCATTGAAAATAGAAAGGCTTAGCAGAATGCTGATATTCTGCAGGAGGTTCTAATCTCTAGTTTAATTATTTAATTGAAAATGAAAGCTGAAAATGTTTCCTTAAGTGTTTCATGACACTGACGCAAAAGCTGACGGTGAAATGATGAAAATTGGATGTATGGATGTAAGTGGTCCTTTTTTCTTTTTTTTTTACTTTTCACTTTCAAGATCCTAATTTCTGGCAGTACAGTGACAATGTCTTTGATCAGAATTTTCTGACAAACAGACCATAGAAGGAAGTCTACACACCAGCAAAGTACCAATGAAATGAAAAGATGACTGTTCTCTTTAAAAGCTAAGTTACTAAAGCTTTAAAGCTGCAATAATGACATGGTAACCATATTCTGTCTATACACTATATGTAATCTGAAAAAATTATCAGTTGCCTGGACTTTGCATCCAACTTCACTGTTTTGTTCTAGCCTCACTTCGATGGTGGCCATATTACAACAAAATCTTAAATGTTTTGTTTTGTCACGTCTTGTTTTTATGAAATGTGTTTTCTAAAATGTTGCATTTTGTAAAATGTGTCTTGTACCACAGGGCCACCATACTGCTCTCATTAAGCTTATTTTTCACAATAAAAGTTATGAGTAAGCCACTGGTTATTATGGTATGCACATGTGGGAAGCGTGACAAGCTGGAAACCTAAAACTTGCATATTAACATGTTAGAATGCTGTGATGGCTAAGCTTAGCAGGCACCAGACGGCAGACAATGATAATGAGTTAGCTTCAGCTTTCAAAGCTTATGAACACAGTGTAGTATAGTCCGACATGAAAACATACAATAAAGCAGAAACCTAGAAAGTGCGGTGGATTCAGATTTCTTTTGCTGCTGCATCTGTTTAAATGGATTATACAATGGTGATGTTATTACTGTTATGCTATTGTTACAAGATTTGTATAACAGCTGGGAAGGCTTTAATGGTGAGAAACGCACTGTGATACTCTTATACAGCTCTTTCCTCTGCATTGGTATAACAGAAGTAAGGGAATTCCTTGTAATCAGTGTATATATATTTTGGAAGCTCTTTAGCTTCAGTTTAAAACGTCTGGTCTCAGGGGCAGCTCCAGAGGTCTGGTAAGCACACTTCTTTCCAACTCCTGTGGAATATGTGTGCAGAAGTTAGGTATCAGTGGGTTAGTATTTGTGTGTGTGAGAATAGAGCAAATTAGGCTACAAAATTGCCTTTTTGGGAAACAGTATAAGAGTATGCCGTTTGGAAAGCCTAGTCAGAGAACAATGTCTTCTCTCCGTGCTGCATGTATTAAACCTGAGCTGGATCATCACTCTGTGTTTAGGATTCTTCAGAGAATTGGCAACTCTCAGATGGACATAGAAGAATTTCCACAACAATATGGTGATGAGGATGAGATGGACGTTCTGCTGATCGGCACCTGGTGTTGCAAAGCAGACTAGGGGAAATTTTCAATCCAACAAATGGAGGGCTAGATCCCGTCTGATGTCAGGTACGGGTGGCGGACAGCAGACTCCATACCATTTGATAAGTGAGTACAGTGTTATGATCCATTTCTTTTAGTAGTATGAGTTTACCTAAGTTGAAAGTAATGTCACTCCTGTGTGGTAGCAACTATCTGACAAAATACAGTGCTGTGAAAAAGTTCTTCTTACTGATTTTTTTGTTTTGTTTTTGCATATTTGTCACACTTAAGATTCAGAGTAAGCACAAAAGTAAACACAAAATGCAGTTTTTACATACTGATTTCAGTTATTAAGGGTAAAAAAACTGTGATTAACCACATGTTTTTGAAAGTTGAGTTCAGTTTCACTAGCCACACCCAGACCTGATCACCAACAGACCTGTTCAATCAAGAAATCACTTAAAAAGAAGGTTTTTTTAATTGTCTATGTGACAGGTTTTTCAGCTAAACTGGTAATTTTTTGGGAAAAATCTAAAAGTGACAAAATTTCTGCATAGAAGAATTGCACCAATTGCATCACTCCTTGACACCATGGGAATGATGACAGCCGCCTGTCTGACCTCTTGTCAAAGCGACTGGTTGCAGAGTGGAAACATTCTAGTGTTCTTACAACACACAATGCCTCACACAGACAATTGCAGTGGAGCTGACATTTAAGAAATAAATCCACACTTAACTTGAGGCTTAAGGTATTAAATTAATGTTAAATTAGATGAGAGAAAACATTAGGCAAAAGGAGAAATGACAAAGATCTAATAAAAACACAACATGGCCATTGCTTACTCTGTTTTACTATACTTATATTATAGATCATGTAGATGTAGTATTGATTTAAATATGTGTTCACCACTACAGGTCTATAGTATATTGCATATTTATTAGAAATATGAAAACAGTGCCAGTGACTTTAAAATACTATGGTCACCCAGAGCTATTAGACACAGTTTGGTAATACCCTTACGGCCACAGCCATTACAAAGAATGGATTTCCTTATCCATACAGAGTGGATAAGAAGAGAAAATAATTCATTCATTTGATTTGCTATTACCCATTCACACCCGCAGGAGTGTGTGCACTTGTGTGTGTCTGTAGCCCGCAGCAGTGTGTGCAGCATCTGGAACACTCCTCTTACTTCTGTGTGTATGTGTCTGTGAACTTGTAGGATATTAGTAATGCTTTTCAGGTTCATACAAATAATCCATTCAAGGGTTTTAAACCATATTAATACTGAATTACAAACTAGATGGAAACACACTGAACTTGAAAACTATTACTGACCCATGTAAAGGCCAATTTAAAAGGATACACCAGTGGTTGAATATAGACAAACTCAAGGTCTAGTGGTATTAATTCAAAATTACACATTTTACACATTGCTTGAATATGCACTAAGCACAGTGCAAAAATAGTACTTTTGAATGAAACCCAGAGAACAGGTCCTGGGAAACTTGACAAAAAGTGAGGTTGTGACACAAAATGAAACTTTATGAAATGTAAAAAAAAAAGTCCTAGAATTTATGTGTCATACTATTGGGTTGGATCAAAACTACATCCATATAGAACAGAAACCCATTTTTGTACTATACTATACATTTCATGTAACAGGCAATACATTGATATTCTACTTTAAACATCATTAGAGTACATCAGCAGAAGCTCTTTTTTGGTGTAGATATTAAAGCTGCATCAGGTCATTTTTGGACACTTGGTGACGTGGACGTGTTGTAAACACAACATTGGCATCACAAAGTTCTTCCGCCAACACATTAGCAAGCAACTGGCTATTTAACAAATTAGGCATTTAACTCAAGCCATGATATTGCTCTAAATCTAACAAAGTCGTCTTTGTGGTTAAACCTAACCAAACCTAACTGCAGTGTTATATACATGTTAATTAGAGCACCTTTAAAAATGAATATTCAATTTATTACAGTCTATGTCACAATGATAATCCACTCAGGAGCTGCAGTGCTTTCCAGGACCCCTGGGTATAACTAAATAAGACATTTAGACTTGTCACCAGGAGACTCACAGGTGTTACTAATAATGTTAACAATGGTTCTGTTCTATTCAGGTTTCACAGAGAAGCAGCATGCATCACAATACTAAAGCCCAGGAACTGAAGCAGCTAAATAGAATTTAGCCATAATACATTTTTTATTTGTGCCTGTGATTTTTCTATCATGACATGTCAGTGTGTCCTGTGTGAAAAAAATACATGGACACATCAGGTAGAAATCTGTGTACCACCCTAAGGAACAGTGTTTTGATGTCAAATAGTGGCACCATTATACTCAGTTGCTCTTGAATGCAGCAAACTTGGCTGCAGATTTTCAGGAGATGTAGATCTCACTTCTCAAAGACCTTTGAGAAATATAGACCATAGGGCCTTGAGGATGCACTTAAGTGGATCAAAAACATCACATTTTACTGAACAGCAGGTCTTGTGTTTTGTTTAACATTTAACTAACAACACAATGATAATGCATTAATGTTCAGATGATATATCATGTTTTAAATTGCATTCATGCAGTTTTAGTGTTGGTATTCCCTTGCATAATTTTAATTTGCCACACAATATGTCAGATCAGGATTTGTTTTGCTTTTAATGTAGCAGAACTATTACGCAAGTATTGACGCTGTTTATTGGCAAGCCGAGGTCATGTCAGCGATATCTGTACCAGAGATGATCTCTGCTGAGATGTTTTGTAGGATTGTCTCCTGTCAGCAAGACAACAACATGCGCAAATGTTGCCCATCAGCAACACGCTGTCCAAAACTGTTGCACATCACTGCCTTCGAAAAGAGAAGCAACACGGTGCCTGTAGCACAACCTGACCAAAAGCTTTCCGCCAATGGGTCGGGTTAGTTTAAGGGACGGTGGTTTGTCTGTGTTTGTATGTTGTCTCCTGTCTTCTCCATGTCTGTCAAAAGGGCTGCAGGTCATGTGAGGAGCTGAGCGACAGAACACACATCTTTCTACCTCATCTGGTCCTGCTGTCTCTTTCTGTGTCTTTCACAGACACACACATGCATGCACACATGCACGCCCACACACACGCTGCAATTCAGGTGTGATTAATCATTCAGTGGTGCTGCAGCAGTTGCACCACTGGGTAGATGAACGTCACTGTGTTTGTGCGTGGGTGTCTACGTATGTGTGTGTGTGCAGGGAAGACAGAGAGTAAAGGGGGTCTGACTGCTCTGTGTCAGGAGCCTTTGCCTCTAAGGCCAGATTTATTTTATTCAGAAGCATGTTAGCTGACTGCTCTGTAGCCTGTAGTCTGAATCAATATGAGACAAGATGTGCACATGTACGTACACACACACACACAGGAAAAGCCCAATATCTAATATTGATGATTCATTTCCTCACAGAGAATGGATTGTACAATATAGCTTGCAATATACTGCAATAATAAATATAAACTAATCTGTTTAAATTTATGTACAGCGTGTTTGTGAATGCATCTGTTCTCACTTAGTATGCTTGTGTGTGCAGGGTTGTGTGTACAGCTTACATTTTCTCTTTATACAGTGCACCTGTGCCGACTTGTGTTTTCCTTTGTTTTTCATCTGTACATCCTCAAAATAAGTGTCTTCATTGATAGAATACAATAAAAATGAAAAGCATATATTTGTTGTATATTGAATTATGTGTTATAAAGTCATCATAAAAAAAATTCCCCTTCGTCATTTGAACTTTAATAAACTATGGATCATTGGCTCTGGCCATTAATATTTAAGAAGACCCTTTTCTCAGCCATACAATAAGCTCTGACAAACATTTGCAGAAGTAACACTGCAAAACATTTAATCATTTCATGCTGTTAAGTATCTTTGCTGCAGGATGCTAAGGTTTGATTCCCCTGATGGAGCACAGATCATTGTTTTTAATGCAGTTTCCCCACAGGGATCATTAAAAGTTTCATCTTCCCTAACGTCATCATGAATCTACAGCAAGATTCAGATGGTGAAATACTTTCAGGACTGCAGCGCTACTGTGACAGTTTGTGGCTGTCCTGTGGGCAGGTCTTGACAGTGGGGGACGTCAAAAGGTGTATTTATGGGTTGACAGCCAGCTGGTGAGGTTTGAGCTTTGAGCTTGTCCTTCCATGTCTTCTCATCCTCTAAGAAAAGTGAAACACATGGAGTAGTTAGAGAACATTTCCCCTTAATGTCACAGCTAGAACAGCCGGGACTAATTTAATGCTCATGTCTCCACGAGCAGAGAGGGTCACACGCAGAGGTCACTGCTTGTGTACAGCTGACCAATTAAACTTACAACAACTCGAGTCCGTCTGAGGCTCTTAGTTTCTAGACTCTTCCAAACTGAACTTTTCAATACAAGTACAATCATTCATTGCAACTTCAAAGAAGACGATAAAGATACAAATACAATCTAAAGAATTTAAACAGAACCCACTGAGAATACGAGAAAACAAATACATTGAAGATGCAGTGTATGCATATATACAATAGATTAAAATGGCATTGCAACATAAATCCCACAAACAACCAGCCAGTGGAAATATTCTAATACATATGAAGAATAATTCAACAAATGCAATACATGGATATAGCTCTTATCTGCAGTAGAGTTTTCTTACATTTAAAAAAGCTTTATTGTCATGCAACACAATAGTGTTTGTCGCTGAAGAAAGGCATGATATTAAAGATGTAACAGTAACTATAATGCTGAATTCTAGAAAATAATACATCTATCAATGCACACACAAACTAAAATAAAAGTTATCAATGCACAGCACCAAGAAGGCTTAACAGTTAACAGTGTGTCCGTGATTCTGCATTTTTTTATCCTGCTGATTTGTCGACTTTTGTTTGCTATTTCTTTGATTTACCTACAAGCCTCTGTAGTTGACACATCTATTAATCTTTATAATTAAGAAATTGGTAACGCTTTACAATAAGGGTTCATTAATTAACTTAATGCATTAATAAGCATGAACTAAGGTTAACTAATCTACTAATCATTTCTTAGTGGTGTTTATGTTAACTAAGGTATTAATTTATACATTAATTGATATTTATAACAATAGCCTTACTTAATGTAGTAATAAGTATTAACTAACAGTTAAGCAATACACTAAATTAAGTATCAGTTCACAAATTTCTCTTGTTGAAATGTATTTAGGGCTTACATGCTAATTCAGGTAATAGTTAACATTAATAAATGATTGATAAACATGTTAATTAACATGTATATCAAGTTCACAGCACAGCCTTTTTGTTAACATAAGAGTATGTTATAAAAGCTTATTTAAGGCTTAAGATTGCCCACTTACTTGTTCATTCTCAAACGTATGACTTCTTTTTGGTAAAGGTTGAGAACAGTGGACACACCTCTCTTCATGTAGACGCTCATTTGTTCGCTCAGCTTCATGTAGACATTAAACTTGTCAGTTCAATACAAAAATCCCTTAAGTAACACTTTAAAAATGCCCAGTAGAGCATAATAAGCCTTACTTAACTTTAATTATCGTTTATTAAGGCTCTGCGTGACCCTTATTGTAAAGTGTAAACATGTTTCCCTAAAGTAACACTTTTAAAATGCTCCGAAGTGCTGAATAAGCCTTACTAAACAATTACATTAACAATTTGGATATGCAGTCACTGAAACACAGTCAGACTCACTGACCCTGACGTGATTTGAACACGCACCCTTCTGATCTGGAGTCAGACGTGCCACCATTCACCCACAAAGTCATGCGCACACTACTGGAAAGAACTGGATAGAACACACACAAAACTGTTATGAACTGATAAATAAAAAACCCATATACAACCAAGTCTGTGGAAGAAATCACAAGAACCAAAAATTCTCAGGTTTAGCTAAATTTTATGAAACCTTGTTAGCTACCTAAACCATGAGCTGAACACAGTACAAGTGTCTACCATTTGACATCTAAAAT
>JAUMHL010000002.1:3898759-3913910 GCA_032362345.1 Sandelia bainsii | reverse complement strand
TCTGCCTACTCCTTTTCAAACAGAAGAATGAAATTGTGTTATGTAATTATGGTGAATGTGCATATGTTTGAAATAAATTACACTAAACTAAATTAAACAAAAAAGGGAGGTGGGGGAGGAGAACCAGGCGGTTGAGCTAAATCAAAGAAAACAATAAAACAAAAAGCGGCCTACAACTTCTCTAAGGGCTAAGTGAAATGAAACACAAAACAAAAAGGCCCATCTATTCTACAAAATATCAGTCAAAACCTATAAAAGTGTGGCATCAACCGCTTAACCTGGTGTCTTTAACAGATATCTTTCTACGTGTTGCATGTGTAAAGGGTACCCCGGACTTACCTGTCCAAACTGCCACCACAAATCACACCATTCATTCCCAGAACACACAAAACAAGCTCAGAGAGACAGTCAGCACCAGAGAGAGAGCTGGCCAGGGAACTGCCCCCTTTTGTGGTGATCCCTGGGGAGTGATTGGTCCCCTGTGTCCAGGTCAGCCAACAGGTTCGCACCAATAAACTCTGAATGGGCCAATCGGTGGAGGCTCTACACCTGGAAGACAAAATATAAAAGAGACAGAAAAACAGTGCCACCTATCTTGGCATGTAAAACGAATAGATAAGCACTTCAAATACACAATAAAACTGAACTCAAGAAAAGACAGAGACAGTTTGACAAAATGTACAGATTCCTTAACATCAACATTATTAATCAGGTTAAAAAGTGAGAATAAGGAGTGAGGGAGGCCCTGTGTCTGAGTTTATCTAGGGTCCTCGAAACCACCTCTAACACAGACGACAGGAACTGTTACTTATGCTGCTAGTCTTTCCTGTCTCTGCAGCTGTGTCCTTTGATCTCTTCATTCTGTGCTTGTCTGAAGGAAGAACTCCAACAGAAGTGCAGCCGTTCACGTCACTGAAAGGCCAGTGCACCCGAAAACATTGACCGTGATCGCGAGGTGACGTGATGCCTGCATGATGAACGTCTAACTTGAACCTTGTAGCCTTTTGGACCAATTAGTGTCACATCATTTGTGAAAGCAAAGGTGTCCCTACGCTCAGCACACACACACACACACAGGCATGAATACACATACAAACACACACACACACACACACACTCATGACCCATCTGTTGCAAGACCCCTGTCAACTAAATGTCACCTGATGACATCAGAAGCTTGTCAACCTTTACCCTCATCGCAGACACACACAACCACACACTTTGCTCATACAACACGCAGCATGTGACACCCCCGTCTTGTCCTTTTCATTTTGTCTCCTCTACAGCTTTCTTCTTTTCTCTTTTCCACTGTTCCTTTGTGTTCATGTTGTCCATCCTACTCAGCCCTCCTTTAAGAATGACCACATCTTCCTCTTTCTCCTCCCTGATCCTCCCCTTAAACCATGGACTGGACTTTTCTTCATTCTTTCCTCTACAAATCACAAGTTCTTCTGTTTCTTTTTCATTTTTAAACCCCTCTCTTATTCTTTCTCACTTTCCCCTTTTGTGGCTGTATGGGTATGTCATTTCGTCCACCAGTTCTGCAAATAGTTCAACTAGAAAATACATGATTTATTAATAAAGTTTTGGTACGCCGCAGATGGCATGACTGGTTGAAGGAGCCTGTCCTAGCGGGGAGTCCTGAGCCCTCACATACAGTAAAGGAAACATTCATACTGCTCAATAAAACTCTTCAGCAGAAACTTACTGTACGTAGATGAAGTAAAACCTTTCATTTTTATAATTAGTGGAAGAGTTGAGTTTCATTTTAGCCAATTTTAGACCCGTCATCAGCAATGATGATGTTCCAAAGGCACGTTGTGTTTGCTAATGCACCTATTTAAAAAACTAATCCATCATTAAAAAACTCTTATGCAGTTTTGTTAGCACAGCTGAAAACGTGTAGCCTGCTGTATAATTTTATTGAAAACAAGAACGTTTTTAAGTGACCCCAAACTTTTCAACATGTGGAGAGTCACACACATTTTCATTCAGCAGTACTCCTAAGATTGTGCCATGGTATTTAGTTTAACTGCTCAGATTTCCTGCAGCTGGAACCACACTAGCTCCCTGCCATGTGCAAGGATTAAAGATTGTATAGCCTTAGTGTTGAAATTACAGTATATTATATTATATGTTTGATATGTCCAAACAAGGATACGCTAAGCTGTGAAAAGAGACTCTTCTAATCTACAAAAGTAGCAGAGCATGTATGATGGTGAGCCTGTGCACAGCTGGGTGACATTTTTAAAGTCTCCTCATTTGTTCCCGGGTTTTGCAAAACTAGCAATGTAACAGCCAAAGACTCCCAGGTGATTTTATAAAGAGAAAAATCCTAGAGCTGGCTCATTAAAATTGATTAGAGGGCTGATTTACACTCACTGACAGTTCCCAGGGTGACTATGAGCACATTTTTGGACAGTTCTTTATAAGTGTTATGAAAACAAGCTTGTTTAAATACAAAATTAAGTATCTTATTTTCTACTTAGTCTGTTTACAGTACATTTTAATACACCTGGCTCTGAAAATTAGGGATGCTCAATTTTAACAAGAACGTTCAAGTGCACTTTGAAACTACTTGAGTTATAGGTCACAGTCAAACTATAATCCTCCACCATGTTTGTTGCGCTCATCTACAGTACATCTGTGGCGCAAGTTAACAGAAAGTAGGTCTAATTTAGGAGGAATGAAATTATCAAATTACTGTGTCGGTCGAGTTTAATTATATTCAGGTCTATTTGGTTCTGGCTGTACTTGGTCCTCACTGAGTCGGGTCTGTCTTTTTTAAAAATGTATTTATTCACATCAGGTTCGGGTTGGCTTTCCACGGGCCATTTTGGGTCAGGTACAATTTTTTTGACCCATGAAGACCTCTCATGTAGAATGGTGGGAGAAAAATGGCAGTGAACAGGTCTGAATAATTTCTGAAGTCACAGTAAATGTCCCAGCCTCAGCCTGGAGCTTAGCCATAGCGAGTCTGTTAATGTTTAAATTTAAAAATGAGTTTCCTAGTATGGCAGTATGCATTTTAGATTACAAAATGTATCCTGATGTTTAGTAGAAAATCATGCCGTTTTCTCTGTTGCCACAGTAACAATTCTCCCTTCAGTATTATTATGTTCAGATAAAATAATAGACTATTGATAGAAATGCAATCTTCACAAATCACAAAGATTAAGTCTAAAACACACAACAGGATCATTCACACACCCACCTTCCTATGAGGACAATTTCAGACAGATAGGACTGGGAGTCTAACCTAAAAAGCTTCTCTCCTCCAGAGAAGGCTTACTGACACACAGATCTTCACCAACACTTCGCTTTGCATGATTACGCACATTCACAGCTGGAAACGTCCACTGGAATCGCATACTGCAGCTGCTGCTGGACCTTAAGCAGCTTTACAATGCCATAACCATCAATGTACAAGTCTATTTCAAAATTAACATCCCGCCGTTTCCAAAGATTCTGGACTATTTTTCAGACACTAACATAAAACTGATTCTCCGAATATGGTTATTATTAACTATTAACTATTAAAACCACACTGCATACAAAAAAGGTTTGCAGAAATCAAGGGAGCAGGGCAGACATACTGCTGCTGCAAATACTTGTTTAATAGGTCTGTCTCTTATACATTTACTGGACAAAGAGTTGAACGAAAAGATCCCAGTAAACAAACAAGACAAAACACTATCTTGTAAGTGTGTTTGTAACACTTACAGCTTCAAACTTTGAATGACACCCAGGTTTAGGTCTCATTTAGATTTTTGAGCAGTGAGGACTGCTCTGTCAAAAACAAGTAAATCCACAGTTTCTTCAGACCGTGAGAGGATGGCAACAATTAAGAAGAGAGATTTTCGGCTGAGGTTGTCGTGAGCAGTGTTTGGGCTGAGCACGAGGGGGGACTGGGTCCCTGATATTTGAAAGGATGTAATTATGAGCGCAAATTTTGAACCATTCAAGGACTGGTTTCCTCAAAACAGGAAAATGTGAAAAAAGTAGTGAGTGCACTTCTAACACAGTGTCTACATACACCAGAGAGTCACATGTGAACAAAAATGACCAAATAGTGTTTTTTGCATAATATTGGCTCACACTGAAACACACTGGACAAATGACTAGAAGGCTGAGGCAGAATTGCACAATAACCAATGTGGCAAAGAGTGTGTGTGAAGTGGCTGGCTATATAATAATAATAATTTATTGATCCCCTTGGGGAAATTGTTGTTTGGACAGCTGCTAGACCTGTGTCAGCACTACTACCTTGTTTCGATGTCTTGTCCAAGGACACCAAGACATGTAGCTTGCTGGGACTGAGAATCGAACTGCTCTCCCTTGTGTTAGGAGACGACTGCTCTACCCACTGAGCTATCATGCCGCCCAGAATCTCCCAGAGGAGACTAATTACAACAGGAATCAAGTGTGTGTGGCCAAGAGGAAAAACAGAGCAATCAAGGTGAGTGACTGCAGCTGGGAGAGAGTGGGTGTGGAAGAGAACACGTGTGTGTGTGTGTGTGTGTGTGTGTGTGTGTGTGTGTGCACCAGACAACAGAGGGCAGGAAAACACTGTGAATCTCTAGGCAGGGTAAAAGCAAAACTAAAACAACAAGGAGTCAGGGCAGAACTGTGGCATTTCTCCTTCCAGTCTAAGAAAATGTCTTATTCCTTTAAAGTTGCTAAATACCAGTGGGGTAGCTTATCTCACACCAGTTGTAACAAAGACAATAGCTACAGTGTTCTTATTGGTAAAATCACCCTTAATAATAACCAGAGTGTTCACCTGACTGACACAAACTCAGCAGGTGAACCCCATATGGACAGCACTAGTGTCATCCAGAGTGCTTAAAGTATGTGCTGCTCAGCTGGGTCGAGTTTAAACTGATCATTTTAACACCTCCCTCACTCAGGCAGTTGCTCTATGTTACTTCACATACATCATGATATTATTGTGCCAGCTCACAATAAAATCCAGCAACACCCGTGACATGACTTCTGGCCAGTGGCACTCACTTCAGTAGCTTTAAAGTGCCTGGAGAAGGTGGTGCTGAGACCCGTTAAAGACACAATCCCAGTCCCCACAGACCCTTGGCAGTTTGCCTTCTGCCCCAACAAGTCAGTAAATGTTGCAGCTGTCCTCCACTTTGCCATTGAACATTTGCACTGAGATAAAAATGTATTCACAGCTGCACTTTCTAGACTACAGCTCAGTTTTCAATACAGTGTGGCCAGCTGAGCTGGTTGTGAAACTGGCTGCCCACCTCCACCTGTAACTGGCCACATGACTTTTTAACAGAAATAACACAGGTGGCGTCTATGGAGAAGATAGATGGTGATCTGCAGACCCTGATCATAAACACGTCTGATGTAGTGCAGGTTGATAGCTTCAGATTCCTGGGCTTGCACATCTCCCAAAAAAATCATGTGATCCACAACACCACCACAACCACACTAGAAAGGGCCCAGCAGAGGCTCTATTTCATTAGGAAGCTGAAAAAAGGTGGACTGAGCTGTCAGGCCCTCACACAGGCCTACAGAGGACAATGAATGACTGATCACTGTAATCTGGCAATACCACAAAGCTGGAATCTCAAATCTCTCCAGCAGGTGATAAAGACTGAAGAGAGAACCATCAGTTCCTCTCTTATATTTGGGAAATATTATGTGGAAATCATGTAGAGAATAATGATGATGGTGCCAATTTAAGAAGTAGATGTTTATTTCACTGAATAAATAAAAACTTAGTTTGGTAACTTAGGTTAGTAAGATACATTCTCTGAGAAACATTAATGGACATGCGTTCAAAATGTAATCTTTCCAAAACACAGTTGCAAATTCTCCTGCCTTGTCCCTTCATGAGTCTAACTGGCTACAATACATCATATCACAGCTTTCAGCCTTCTTGTGCTGAGAAAATCATACATGCTTGAAAGGAATTGCTCATGAGGATGACTCATGGTCTCATGGAGCAACCATCCAATTTATTCTATAGAGCGTAAGTCCAACTGGAAGCTGCGTCTCTTATTTCTCCAACTTGTGTGGGACGATTACATCCCAGCTTTTGTTTGTACATCATGCCTAACCTAGGAAGCATCCCCGGGAGCAAAGAATACATTTTGATGCCATCCTTCTTACGTGGGACAAACACTACAGAATGTCTTGTTCTCTCTGGCTCAGTCACAGAGGAGAAAGTAAGAACAGAAGACTGGCACACAGTGGAAACATTGAGGAATGAAAGAAAGACAAAGAAACAAAGCTTAAGATGGATAAAACAGGTCAAGCAATAGATAATCACTGTCCAGAGATCTGATAAAAGAGAGGGAGTGAAGGAAGTTTATACTATACTGTAGACAGACTTAATTAACACTAAGGAGGCAGAAGGAGTTTAGATTTGCATAGGCCAGATACATGCCAACTCATGATTGGTCTCATTTGCCTTAACTTTGTGGCCTGTTTTCTTTTTTTTCTTATTTCCTATTTTACCTTCTCTCTCTGGTAGACACCAAACTGTGTGTGTATGATAGGCAGAGATAATTAGTTTGGAGAAAAGGAAAAAGCAAAAAGGAAGACTTGGGGGAGTAGAAATAAATTTGGAGGGAAAATGAGACTTGAAAGGACAAGAAAAGACAAATTATGGACCGAACACTCGCCACTTGCTGAGGTGGTCTGGGGTACATTTGACATTTCTTTTTAAATGTAAGCACTAATGCATCCTGATGCATCCCCGACAATGACAGGACAAGATTTTGTCAATGCGGAACAGCGGTGGTTGTTTCGGTGAGAGTGCACTGGACTGCGCATTAAATGGGTTCAGTGTTATCTGACAGATATTTCAAATGGTGAATTTAAACTGGACTATTTCTGCTTCCAAGCTGATAACACGTGGTGTCCCGCAGGGGAGTGTCCATGGGCCATTATTTTTTCTCCTTGTTTATGAATGATTTACAATCTGCCTGTTCATGTGTTATCTTCACGCTGCTTTACCTCACAAAGACAAAGTTTCTGCAGAAAACACACCGCTAGGGTGGAGAAGATTGTTGCCAGGAGTCTGTTCCATTTGGTTCATGTGTAAAGTTATGTAAAATTTCTGAAATTTTAGTGGAGGTAGGCACATGTATACATAGCAAAATCAATCGCAAAGCAAAATATTTAGCCAGAAAAGCAGCACTCCTTAATAGTGCAATGCCACTTTGACTAAGCTGTTACCTTTGGGTATAGCAGTTTATCTCAACTCATCAAAAAAAGGCTGCACACTGCCTAAAACCAGTTGATTAGGGTTATTTGTAAACTGTCTCCTCAAGCTGATTTAGATCCAGCACACTTTCTCAAATTTCTCACAGTGGAAATAAGAATTACTCAAATTAAACTAGGTATCACTTTTAAAATTATCAAGAATACAGCACCTATTTTTATCTATTTTAGCTTGGTTAGTGTTCATCACAATTATTCAACAGATTTTTTGATTTAGGAGCTCCGTGAGTAAAAATATATAATTTCATATACTGCTGCTCTTCTCTGGAACAATGGCCTAATACATTTAAAACAACAGGTAAACAAGAGAGGTTTTAAGGTCTTGCTAAAGCAATGGTTGTTGAACAGTCAATTATAAGTAGCATTTTTGTATTTTGATGTATAGTTCATTCTTGTGTGGGGTGTGGTTTTTGTGTTTCTTGACCCATCTTTCCATCTTAACATGTGCTATGTCTCCTCTTGAGAGGAGCAAAGTTTTTTTTAACCTTGACAGTTTAACTGTATGGCAAGATCTTGAATGTGCTTTCAGTGTTGACAAGTAAATCTAATTAATCTGAATCTGAAGTAAATAAATATCTGTAGCATTTTGCTAATAAATTCATGTATATCAGAAATACTGAAAAGTTGTCCTTACCTGAAACACAACCCTATAAGCCATCTGTACAAGCAGTTTATTATAATCCACAGTTTTGTTGTTTTGTTTCTAGCATACTACTTGAGCTTTCTATACAGTTGTTTAGATTCAATGACTTGTTGCAAGCTCAGATTTAATGGATGGCACAGTGTTGAGTTCAGGATGGAGTTCTGTGCAGCAGTTTCCTGTCAATTTGGTAATGGAAGTGTTGGCGATTTTCTTTTCTTCAAAGAAGAAAGCAATGTCCTTGTACAGTGAGTGCAAATTGCCAAGAGCCAATATATGGCGCTGCCAACAAGCCACCAAGGCCACAGGATGTTAAATTAGCTTGAAAGGACTTAACCAATTTGGTGAATAGTTTTCCTGCCCTCTCAAAATTGTAGCCCAATGCAGAGAGAAATTTAATGATACCAGAATGAGAGCCAAATATAAGTTGGCAATAAATTGGAGAGAAATTTTGGCAACAGGAGGAGGGACGTCCAGCAGCCAGAACCTCACTAAAGAACATGCAGCTGCATCTACTATCCCAACATAGAATATGGATAGCTTGGGAAGGATGGAGGTTGGATTTTTATTTGCATTTTAAAATGCACACTGTGGTGTTATTTGAATGTAAAAATGTCTACCTAAAAACCAGAAACTTATTTTTAGTAACAAAAATACTGCATTACCGTGTGAAGGTATTATATTCATATTATTTTGCACTTTTCACCAGGAGTTGAGTCACCAGCCACAGTGCACTGGTGCCACATCACCTGCTTCTTCTACAGTTGCACTCATTACATTATTCAACCCCCCATTGTAAATTAGGTGTACTTGCAAAATTTACAGACAATTTAAATAGCTCAACACAACCCTGAATAGAATCTCTCGTAAGAGCACACATTTGCAAATGAAGTAATGTCTCAAGCATTAGTTACGCCAGATGTGCTTGAGATAGATACACATGAACCCCTGAACTAGCTGGGGGTTTGTTGAGTGTATGTTTGATTGCATGTTAGAAATATGGCAAGTCAAAAGAATTGTCAAAAAAGTTAAGAGATGACATCGTTGCCTTTTACACACACACAAGGAAAGGTATACAAAAAGATAGCAAAAGCACTGAGTTTTAACAGAGACACTGTTGGAAGCATGATTCACAAGTTCAAAGTTAAAGGTACAGTAACTACACTACCTGGATGTGGCAAAAAAGTAATCTATCAAGGGCTGCAGCCAGATTTCTGAGGGGGCAGGTGGAGAAAAACCCTTGAGTGACTGTAAAAAACCAGCAGCACCTTTCTTATATCAGTAAGGAAACACTGAAGGCTTCCATGCCAATATGCCCAAAGTATATATAAATAACCTACAGATGTTTTATGATTCTGTTCTGTGGAGCTTTTCAGGCTGAAAAGAACACTCTGTCTGCGAAACCTGCAGCACGTGGAAAGCAAGATGGATTCATTCAAGTATCAGAACATCCTAGGACAACACCCTGGCATTTGTGAGTCCTGGAGTCCTGGAAGATTCTAGAGTGTCCATCACAATCACCTGACTTGAACCCCTTAGGAAATCTCTGGCTGGATTTGAAGAAGGCAGGTGCAGCACGCAAACCCAAGAATATTAGTGAACCGGAGCCTATGACTGGCTAAGATTCCTCCAGAATGCTGTAAGATGCTGATGTCTATGCATTACGTTTGCTGCAGGTCATAACAGCAAAAGGGTGCTCTACTAAAGACGCCTGTCGTGAAGGGGTTGAATAATTTTTAGACTGATTGTTCTTGTTCTATTGGTTCATTGCAAACAGCTGAAAGTTATTTTGATTTGCAGTGGGGATAGAGGTTGAATAATTTTGAGAGACTGTAAAACTGTATCTCTTCTAACAACATCAGCTAAATCTCTACCTTTATAGGCAAGGTGTAACCTTGTGCCTGTCCACACAACCATTTGTTTACATTCACAGGTCCTGCAGCAGTGCCACCCAAGTGCTGCCCACACAGTCCTTTATCTAGAAACTGTTCCAATGAAACTGTATCCAGGAATGGATTAGTCTGTCCTCCGTAGCGACTTACAAGGAGCTAGTGCTGAGTGTCTTGCTCAAGGACACACCTGGTATGGGGGATGGGCTAGGAGTCTGGGCTGGGATTCAATCCTGCCAACTTCTGCATCCCAGGCTGATGCTTATCCCATTGAGCTACCAGGCTACCCTGGCTCCACATCCCCCATAGATGTTGTCACTGGACTCCCTCCATCAGAATTAACACCATAGAGCTAACTATAGTCAATCATTCCTCTAAAATGGCACTTTTCATCCCTTTCCCCAAGCTACCCTCAGCGAAGAAGACATAAGAGGTCACAGCAGAGCAAGTAAAATTACATGTATTGTCAATATCAACAGGCCACTGTTAGTTTGTCACTGGTCTTCCTAATCAGACAGTTCATCCATGTCCCTATGAACTTGAATTATATTAATAATAATAATGACATACTTTATTGATTCGCTTAAGGAAATTGTTATTAGAAAGCTGGCAGACAGTAAATGTTGGCACTACTACAGGGTTTCAGTGTCTTGTCCAAGGACACCTCAATATGTAGCCAGAAAAAAGATGGAATTGAACCACTAACCCTGGGGTTCGTAGACAACTGCCACAGTGCCTCTGCTGCCGAGAAATTTGCGTAAATGTATGAGTGTTCTATATTCACACAAGTTCTTCCATCTGTTTATAAAAGTGTAATAGTATCTCACTCAATCTGATGAACTGTACACAAAGAACGAACAAGAGAGTAGAGGTAACAAAAACAGTGTGTAAAATTAATGTTGTTTAATAGAACATTATTAACAAATAACAAGCACACGTAAAAAAGCAAGGAAAAGGCAAGTAGACACTGCTGCAACAACTTCACCAAGTATTAATAGTTCTCTCTGCAGCTCCAGACACATGGGTAGTGCAGAGTTCAAAGAACAAAATGTCCAGACATTAATCTAGTGTCTAACGGTGAGGGAGTGAGGTAGTTTTCAACAAGCAGGTACCATTTTCTTAACAGCTGTTTCCCCAGCCAACGAGATCCTTTTCTGACATTTTCAAATACCTAACGTTGACAAATCATTTGAGGGGGGAAAAAAAAGAAACAGGTGGGCATAGACACAGACAAGAATCGTGACAGTTAAGAAGCTACTTCATTTAAAAAGTGAGGTACAGGTGAGAACATCATGTGAATGTGCCAGGAACTTTCATGGAGCACAGTGCACACAGGGGATTTTTAAGTTTGCCCTTAGGGTGCAGCTTGTGAGGTTTTCAATAGGTTCTGTGAAGGTAGCTGTAATCCATGATAATCATCACATTCAGTGTGCTGATAGTCTGATTTACAGTTCATTTCATTGTGTAAAAATAAGGTTGACAGATCTAGTCTCTATTGCTATTAAGGAATCCTTAACTGCCTTAAGTGAATCACAACACAAAATGTAATGCAACATTCAACATATTATATTTCCTTAGTATTTTCCTGTCATGATGTTGTAGTTTCCTGTCGAGGACTTTAACAGTTTCCGTATAAAGTGAGCTAATTGGTTTCAGAGCAGCTTTGCTTGTCTGAAACTAAACAGAAGAACCAATTAGCAGTTTTTACATCGTATGCAACAGCTTAGCTAATAATTGTTTCGTCTGTGTACATCAGAATTTCTGTGTCGCAACAGGCTATTTACCCAGACAAACTTTGTGCAGATATAACTTAATTCTGTTTGTTTTCTTACAGATAATGTAATTCAGCATCTTTCAAAAACGGTATTAAAGGTCGTACACAGATCGACTGGTTCTTTATCTAAATTAAATTAAATTAGCCTAGATGATGCCAAAGAAGCAACAACATACAAATACTTAAGATGTAGATCAATAGGATGTTTCTGATGTTGTTTCTCTTTGTTCAGACTTTCTAACAACTGTTCAGCAATGACTTTTTCACTTCAGCAACAGCAGGGAGTGTACTGATAGGTCTATAGTGGTTAGTATATAATTAATAGAAGCTATTAAATTGTCAGCTGTCTTTTGCTTTTGAATTTGATAAAGATAAAATGACTGTTACCTTGGACTCAGACATGTTTAAAAATGTAACACGGTTGTATCATGTTTAGTTTTCATTTCATGTATTATTTTTTCACATTTCCACTCAGTTCTACCACAGAGGCAGTGAAATATTGGTTAAAACAGTAAATGATTTCAAACTGTATAATTGCAGCGGTGCTAGTATGAATGTTAGGCACTAAGGAAACTGTCACAGTCGGTCAACATTAACTCAATAATGTGTAATTAATGACATAACAGATGCAGACATTGTAGTTAATAGCTTTAACATTTGCTAGTAATTTGTGTCCTTGACTGGTGTTGATCCTTTGGGGTGTGCAATATTTAGAAGACATTCATAAGAGATAAGAGATAAGAGATTTATGTACTGGAAAAGCATCATCACCATCTTTTTTTTCCCACCTCTTACACTGACCCTGTGTGTGTGTGCACACATTTGTGTCCTGACCTGCTTTGTTTCTCAGCATTAGGTAGGTTATGATCAGCAGATTTACGTCACAGCAGTAACCATTGGTGCTACATCTGTGGACGAGTGTGCCGGCACGTGTGCCCTGACCTGGTTTGTTCCTTTGATTGGATGTGCGATGACCAGCAGGATGATAACTTCAGCAACATATCTTTGTTCCAGATTGTGTGTGTTTGGGGATGTGGGGGTGTAGAGATGGTAAGTCAATTCTTTGTTTTGTGTCTCTATCCTCTTTTTCTACCACACTTCTCCATCACCCAATTACATTTTTCTCAATTTTACTTTTTCTATTTTTATAGTGAGACTATATAACATCATGGTTTCTTCTCCTTGCCTTTATGCCTGGCTGAGAATATTTTAGAAAGCACTGCGTCAGAGAGAAACTCAGGACAAGACAGGTCTCCCCCATTGTCTTGCTCCTGCTCCTCATGTCACCCTGTAGGTGTCAAGCACTTTGTGAATCCACCGTTGTACTAATCGGGATGATTGCTACCCTCGCTCTGCCTCCCATACGCCCCGCATGCCACTGCGAATGAAGCACACTTGGAGCACCGATGATTCAGGCTGATGTCAGTTTGGAGCCAAGAATAATGGCTTTGTCTAGTGTGGCTGTTGTTTTGTGTGTATGTGTGCGTGCGTGTGACTCAACCTGTGGGTGTATGCATGTATGCTTTTGGCTGAATTTGGGTGAATGCCCGTGTATATTTATTTGGTTGTGATGACGTTTTTGTGAACATTTGTGAAAGAAAGGTAGTGTGTGTAAAGCTCTGAATGCATGCATGAGTGTGTGCGTGTGTGTGCGTGCATGTGTGTTTTATCTGTGCACTTAGCAGCAAGCAACATTTTGTATGTGAGCATGTGCACTTGCAGGTGTTTGTAGCTTAACTGTAGTGCGTACTTGGGTGAGTGTGTGCGCTCACTATGGATGATCACCCACATGCCCGTGTGTGGGTGAGTGACATTGTTTGTGTGTTGTTCTGCTTTTGCAATTGTCATTACAATAAGGTATATTTTCAGCTCTCTTCAAGAACACAACGGAAACAGCAGAAAAAATTGGACTGGATTTGGAACATGTCTCTGGTTATAGCATCGACAAACTGAGCTGAATCAGTGTGTGTGAATGTGTGTGACATATTTAGTGTGAGTTAGAATCAGTGTGTCATGATTTTTTTTAAGTCTGTGGTTCAGAGGTGTATGTGTTTCAAAATACCAATGATTGTTATGTGTCCGTGCCGGCGATAGCCAGGGCTGGAGGCATTATGTCTTCGGATTGTCCATCTAAGGATTGCTTGGAGGGAATTCCTTCAAATTTGGCACAACTGTCAAAGTGGACTTAATGATGAACTGATTTTGGTGGCCAAAGGTCACACTTGACATTACATTCATCCAGTTCTTCAGGCCCATTCTTGTGAATGTGATATGTGAAGAACTCTTTAAAGAAATGTCTTCAAATTTGGTACAAATTCCAATTCACTGACTCCAACTGGAGTCAGTGATTCCCAGACTTCAAAGGTGTTATGCTTTCCAGCGTGTTATGACTATATCTTGCTTCAGAAAGTACAGTCTCTGAATTGCATTGTAATTTCCTCTGTTTTCACCAGACACATCTAGATGGTCAGTTTAGACTGGCATACTACTTTATCTCTCCATGCAGTACTTGTTTCTTCATTTCTGACTACTCTCACCATGCTGTGCCTCTATTTTGGTTTCTGATCATCCACCTCCCCAGCTGAAATGTGGAAAAAAGCCTGACATTCCTCTAATTTGGAGTGAGATTTGTTCAGCGAGAGCTTGACATCAAGGCTGTCTCACTCCAAAAGCGTGACAGTTGGCAACCCTGATTAAATGACAGCAAATGTGTAGGAAATGTAATAACTGCCAGTTAAATGCAAGATGTTAACATCTAAGCTTAATGAAATGATTACTACCGAGGCTAACACTGATCAGCAGGTTCACCAGCCATTCTAGAGTTAGGATGAAATTCTTAATGGCTTGGAATATTGTCACGAGAAATATACAGATATTTTCAGGAGACAGTAATTGGATGATTGCTATGCACAGGTCAAGAAAACTATAACTATTATGGGCAGTAAATCTATGAATGTTCAATTAACATGTCACAACTTTGGATTTTTTTAGGAGACTGGACAGTGAACAGATAATAATAGTGAGAGACAGAGAAATACTGAGTGATTGGATTTAAACAAATGTGTGGGTGTCTGAGGTTCACCTGTGAGAATTTGATTATTTTGAGATTTACTGTAAGTTACACTAATTACACTAGGTAGAAGCTTGTGCATCTGTGTACTTCCTTGTGAATGTGTGCATGCATTGAAGATGGGTAGATCAGTCTAGGTCCAGTAGAGGATATAGCTGGAAGACAGATGCTGATAGGCTTACAAATAGTTGCCATGCCATGGGTCCCAAAGTAGTGCAACTCCAAAACTTGCAAAAGTTTGAGAAATGGAATTCTAGTTGCTTTGGTGGACACTGGCATGGAGAAAACCCACAGTGCAGTTACTGAGCAGTAGTGGAAGAGACATTCAGAAATGGGTGAGTTGATATCTTCAAAATAACGAGCTAGAATACACTTCATGTTAGGACATATATGTAGGGATTCTGTGATTCTAACATTAATTTTCTGCTGCTGTCCTGATACTATTGAATTCAATTCAATTCAATTCAATTCAACTTTATTTATATAGTGCCAAATCACAACATAAGTCATCTCAAGGCACTTTACAG
>JAUMHL010000002.1:3869388-3892761 GCA_032362345.1 Sandelia bainsii | reverse complement strand
TTTCATGATATAATATCACTGTAGTGTGAACTTTTTACATTTTCCATAAATTTCACCCGAAAGCCAAATATCCCTAATTTTTGTGAGTAGTGTAGTATAAAGAACACTTGTGATCTTTGTGTTATATTTTATTTTTGTTTTGATTGTTTGCCTTCTCCACCGTTAAGTTTTACCATGGCACCTACAGATGCAACTCCAGCCCCTCAGTCTGCCTCTCCAGTGGGCATCCACCAGCCTATCCATAGCTCCCATCCACCCGAGGTTTACCACTCCCCGTGGTTCCTCTCAGCAGGATGCCTTGTTGGTACTATGGTACCAAGTACTTGAGCACGCTGCAAGCAGTCATTGCTGGAATGTAAGACTATTCAGGTCAGATCTATGTTTAAGCCTGCCGGCCTCGCCTCTCTGCCACTACTGTGGTTCTCATAGTAAGTGTCTTTTTCACAACCTGACTTGCACACACTTGCACATTGTAACATTTTACTGACTAGAACTGTTCTCCAAGTTTTACTTTAATTTCCCCTGCACTGAACTGCCTTTTGCTGCAGCACTCTTTGTGTTGGTAATGTTTTAAGTCGGACTGAGTCAAATACCTGATTCATATTATTCTAGTTACCATGCTGTGTTAAAAGTCTTTAATCTACAGTGTCATGCTAAAGTTGTGTGCTGAGTACTAGTGCTCAGCCTACTTTGTCACATTTAAGGTGCTTTGCTGCCACCTGACTTACTTTCTCCCTTTTATGTTAAAGTTACTTATTTGTTACCATGTTACCTGTTTTAATTAGTGGCAATAAATTGTCGATTGTCAAGCAAATTAGTGTTTTCACAAGTTGCATACTGAAGGTGACAAAAAATTAAAGTGTAGGTATAGGAGAGCAGGTGAATATACAGACAGAAAGATGTGAAAGACCAATCTGAATCTGCCATAATTCTCTCAACAAACAACAAATTATGCATTGTAACATTTTATTGACTAGAACTGAAAAAGGTTAGATAAGATACACCTTACACAAACAAACTGAATCAAAAGGAAATGGTGATATCACTGGATATCTGAGGGCCAGTGTGAACACTTCATGTTGTCTGTATGTGTACGATGAGAAAAATCATAGTGGATAAGACTCCCAATTTCCCACGTAGTCCTCATGCAATCTCTCACTTTATTGACACTTTTACCACAGACCTTTTTATATATCGTCAGTGCCGGGTGGAGGACAATCAACAGTCAGCATGACCTGTTAGCATCCAGGAGCAAATGACAGACAGTTAAACCAAATTCCATTTACAAAAGCACTTTTAAAAAAACATCCAAAATATGAAGAATTTAAGAACATAACAACCAGAAGCAATCATGTAGCAGCAGTGAAGGCAGGAAAATAGCTGGAAGAAAATTGCAGACTGTAAACGATAAAAAAAAAACAGCGTGTCTTTGCTTTCTGATGATTGTTATTTAAAAACATACCTGCAATCTGATAATAGCCCTTCTTTATTGCAAAATTTTACGACCGTCCATGAAAGCAATTACATATGAATGATAGTTTATATATATTTTTAGAGTGACAACATGTCTTTGTACCTACACAGTTCATTCAATATACTCAACCAAAGTCTTGTATTAAAGTTGACAGTCTAGTAAGCACAACTTAATCTTGGTTCATTTCAAATCCACTGTAATGGTATACAGAGCTGAAATGATAAAAGTCACATCACCGTATAAATATATGCACATAACTATAGACAAACATCCACTTCTCAACATGAATAAAAGACAGAATACACATGTCCTTTTAGAGTAACACATACTTTGTTCAAAAGGAATATTCTTACTATATTAGGGATGAAGAAATTTCAATTTTGAATTAGATTTTTGTGAGTTCTAGGTTCACTCCATCGAGTTTCCTTTCGACCCCAGCCCAAAAACGCCACACCATAGAAATGATGAAAAACTATTTAACTCAAAAATTCAGTGCTACATAGTTCACAGACATTTCAACAATCATTTTTTAACATGTTCATTGTGTTTAGAACCAAATCAGGGATTTTATTTTTACCTGGTCTTTAAAGCATACATGATTAAACACTTTAAAGACATTATCTGCTAATATTTTAAGGAGATGGCTCAGATGTAGAGAAGACGGGAGTAAAGACCAAGTAAAGCTTAACCACATGCAGCTGATTGCTGTTGGTAAAGATTCTGAGTCATCAGGTGAGGTTCTCTGGAAGTTGAGTCTTGTTAGGTCGAAATCCCTCCCTCAAGAGAGGTGGAGGCCTTAGACACAATCAGTCTCAAATTTATCATGCAGCCTTTCATTCATCCCCAGAAAGATCAAGACCACTTTATATATCCACCAGGAAGGCCACAGTTAACAACCCTCTTTAATGTGGGTAAGAGGGGCAGAAAGAGGTGTGAATATTACACCTACTCACATACCCCCTTCTTTTGTCCACCTAATGAGCCTGTTCAGGACACATGTGAAGTGAAACCAACCCGGAGGATAGATTTGTGGGCTCCAACCAACTCTCCTCATACTGATAAAGCTCCTTGAATGAGTAGTGAAACACTTCAAACAAACAAGAAATAAGTTCTGCTGTATTTTCAGTTGACTAGCAAAGTAATGTTAGCATGCATGAAACCCTAACCCTGCTATTATTCCCTAATATTGCACAAGGGTGTACTCAGTTTTGTTGTATACTGCAGTTAATAAGAACCTGCTCCTTCTGTCCACTGTGCTGCTCTCAGATACTTAGGTTTAATTTGCTCACAGTGGCATACCATTACAAGTTCCTTGTAACTCTGTCACTGACCCAGGTGGCCTGCAACTACATACGTTTTCAAAGCTTATTAAAAACAGACTCAGGAGCAGGCTGTCACCAGATAAATTGGAAGGTTTCGTGTTGAGGACCACTGGTTCAGCACAGCCTTACAGCTTTAGATACAGACAGTGAGAATGATAGAACAGAGTGAAGAGTGAGCTGCTGAGAAAGCGTCTCTTCTAATAAAGTGAGGTAAAGCCTAATAATGATTCTTTTAAAAAGGGATCATCTGTAATTATATAGCTGTCCCTCTTTGTTTTGTTCTAGTTTGAAGATACTGGTATGATGTGACTCGTCACATCTCTCTTTTATAGGCTGCCTTTTCTGATTTGACAAGTTTTTCCCTTCTGATTTGTTTATCATGTATTTGTTCAAGACTCCGTCGTTAATCATGTGCCATCTCTCGCTGTTACATATTGCATTCGCTTGTTGGAGGAGTTGTTATTCCTCTAAGACCTTTTAATGATGGCAACCATTCACTCTTCCTTAACCTATACAAGGCACTCCATCTACACCACGACTTGCATTATGCTAAGTAAGTACACTCATATTGTCTTATTTATGACTCAGCTAAGTGGAGCTATTAGGGACTCATAGGTACAGTTAAAGAGGAGTGCGAGAACAGCTGGTGTCCAGTGGATTAGGGTGGGCAAGTCTGGGCAAAAGTCCAGGGCTGATTTTTAAACCCAGTCCAGCCTCACTTTTAAAAACTCAGTTTATTAAAAGGTAACATCTGCAGCAGTAAATTCATTCACTATATCAATTATATTTTCCAGAGAAAACAAATCTACTCATAGAAGTGGAATGTCCAGATGTAGCAGCTTTACATTCATTAACTCTTTCTCAGATTTAAAGATAGAATCACGGGTGTCAAAGAAATGCAACTGGAGTCAACATTAATTAAATTTGCTTGGGATACACGCTGTGGCCCGTCATGACTGTCCACCAGCAGAGGAGACGGGCATAATGGAGTTGAAATGCCAAGCAAATGTCATAAATGAAATATCACAGACTGAGTTGAATGTGAGTTAATTATGAAAACAAACCGGCATGTGATCAAAGATGCTGCATAATCTATTAGAGCGAGGGGGGAGGTATTGGTCCCCAGAGCGGGGCGAGAGACCAGCAGTTTATTAATATGAATGAGGCTTGTTCTCTGTCTGTAGTCCTAATTCTGACTTTAACGCACACATAAATAGACTCTCTCATCTGCTCGTCAGCTCTGTTCCTCTCAATGATTCTTTTCCTCCCTCTTCCTCTCCCTGTGTTTTCCCACGGGGAGCGTCAGAGCAGCTGTACAACAGTTTATTAGATCAACAATGAAGACATTCATTTGCTCAGAGAGACGGAATGAGAAAGAGAGGAAGAGGAGGTGCGAGAGAGAGCGGGATTTTGTTCATGATTATCTCATTTATCATCTCTTCATCACCAGATCCTTTACCTCGTTACCCCCCCCCCCCTCCCATTTTTATCTCTTCTCCTTCATTTTTACTTTGATGCCACCAAGAAGAAGAGAAGATTAGTAAAATGGAACATGATCAATAATCTATAAGTAATAACACACAAATTAAAAGTACAGTCTTACAGCTTCATCAAACAGTTTGACCTTTGAACTTTGAGTCACTGACCAACTGACCACTATCACTAACTGACCAATCCTCTCTCACCCTGGCAGTTGTTCTTCTCCTCCATCCTGAAGGACGCCTCAAAGGCTGAGGATCGAGGAGACATCAGATCATCCTCTGCAGTCTGAAGTCTTTTGCCCGACCGACTCATCTCTTCATTGGAAAGCTGTTGGTGACTAGATGCTGCAGCTGATCCGACTGATCTGAAATCACATCACAACACCAGCACAGTTTATACTGAAGAACGCTGATAACACTAAAATCAAGATAAGACACCCAAGTTTGTATTTTACTTGTTTTCAGATCCATCATCTGGATTCTTTAACATCTGTAATTTCCTACTGTGAACAACATCGTCACTGAGACTTGAGAGTCTGAACATGGATGTAAGAATTTCCCCAAGGGGATTAATAAAGTATCAATTATTATTAAATAGAGCCTACAATATATTTACATCATTTACATTTGTTTAGATTATTTAAGGTAAAACAAAGTTTCTACAAATCCATATAATCAGAATCTGGATTAATGCGTAATGAATTTAAAAAGAGAATACAATCATTGTAATGCAAATAACAAACGTTTAATACAAGTTTGTCATTAAAAATCATGAGCTGAATTAATGACACAATTAGGGCAGTAAAAATACAGAAGCAGGTTTTAATATGTTGAAAACAAATGCTGCTGTAGCTGGAAACAAAGTTGACGTCAACGTTGCACGTGAAAAGTTGTAAAGTCATATGGAAATATGCACTTAAAACTATACTAGTTTTATTTGTAGTATTTTAATGATACAGTTTTTTTATTTTAGAACAAAATGAATTCTGTAGTAATCGTTAAAGTGGCATACATGTGTGTATATACACACACACAAACACACAGCACAGTTGAGAGAGACAAATCACCTCTCTGGCCCTTCACAGCAGGAGACAGCTCTTTGACAGAAGAACAGACATTGTCACACAACACAGCTCTGACATACACAGATACATTGTCCTCTTATGAGACTCGTGGGTGACGAGCGACAAGCTGTCAGTGTGCATGCATGTGTGTGTGTGTGTGTGTGTGTCAGTCTGAGAGAAGGTCTTCTTAATTAGCAAGCTATCCTGATGACAACAGACGAGGGTCAGACTGTGCTGGGCTGCTCTGGGTGTGTGTGGGTGTTAAGGAGCGTTGTTTGACTTATCTTCTTCATGACATGTATGAGAGCTCAAAACACTCCCTAATCACTTCTGAGGCACACACCCCCATCACCACCACCACCAAACACACAGCTCATGATGCGTATTGATGGATAGCACCCATGACACATTCCATGGAATATAGCTGCTCTTCCCTTTTGTTTCTTGTTTGCTGAAACACATGCTTCATAATGACACACACAGACAAAACATGGAGCAGCACCATTTAAAATCAACAGGAAACCGCCTTTGTGGATTATTCTGATGTTTCTTTAAATGATGACAAGTCTTTAATTGCAGAAAAATTAGAGCTTCTTGAAACCTACTAAATAAATGATGGAATGGTTTCATAGAAACAGCACCGCTGACCTTAAACCCCTGTCAGCTGCCTGACTCTATGCTCTCCTATAATCCAAAGCTGGAGGCTGCAAATCAGCCCAGAGGCAGAGCTTTTAACCAATAACCATAAGGTTGTAGGTTTTAAGTGGTTTAAGTTCATCATTTAACAATATTTTGTGCCTTCAGTGAAAGCGACTGTAGAACAGGTCAGTTCAATGAGGGGATCAGCTTGATAAAGGTGAATTGTAACTATTCAATCCCAAGTTGCCTATCGACGGCAGCAAGAACACGTTTTCATCTATGTTCATCATAAATTCTGATAGTATATACATTGTGGCTCCATATAATTAGATACATTTTTGTCAGATTATCCCTTTAATGTTCCAACAGCTTTGCTGGGTGAAAGCAAAGGACAAACTTTAAGTTGCTTTACCATGCTTTAAATAATGGATATGTGGCTGAATGTTGAAATAAATCTTGAATATTTCCAATGGTTCAAAAATGTCTCACAAATTTATAAAGAAAAATATTCCAGTGCGGTAATTTTAATAGCAATTTTCAACACTAAGTGTTTAATAGTGATACTTTTTCACTATTTTAGTTGGGTATGCAGTTCTGTGCCTCCATATTGTCGCCTTTGGATGAAAAAGGGTGTGAGCCACCCATAAAATGTGTTAATACTCAATCATTCATCCATGACTAGTAGAGAGGAGTGCAGTATGATTTTTTTAAGGAAGAAATATGGCCAGTTCTTGCTGTCACTAATGAGTGACAACAACTTGACCCATAGCAATCAGTTCTCTAAAGACTTTATATTAGCTTTTAGATGTTGCAGACAGCTTTTTTATTTGCATCAAGTAAATGGATGGAAACAAAAGTCTGAGGCTGGACAGTTTGACAGTCAAGTGGAAATGCTGTTCAAGTACTCTGGCTTTCTCTCCTGCCAAAAACTGCTCGTGTGTGTCTTTGAGCACTAGTTCTGATACCCCTTCTGCTCCCATTATTTAACTACTTAACACCATAAAGACATAGAGAATAAAAAGAAGTGAATGGGGCCATGAGGCTGCAGTAATGGGCTTGTAATGGACTATAAAACAGCAGTAAAATCGACACTGCTGGGTCCTGGCTGGCCAAATAACACACAAGCACACACAAAACCCATAGATCATAGATCAAATGGTGATGATGATACATAAAGTGTTGCGAACCTGCAGCTGGACAATTGTACTGAAATGTATTGCAGAGTGAATCATTTGTGTTTGCTTTCTGTAACATCTATCAGTGTGTGTAAAAGGTCTCTGCAAGAAAATGTCAATACGCATAATAGAGAAAAATAGAGAGAAAAATTTATAAATGCTGAAGCAGACAACACACACAAACACACACACACACACACAGCGACAGCTCGCTAGCCCCTGATGAGGCTGTAACCTGGGGATTAGGTCACTTCTCCGTCTGTCCTCCACGCTGCCCTGTGTCACTTTCTTTGCCACATTTATACAACGAAGTTTACAGTGACCATTGGCATTTAACTGGTCTTACTGTAGGCGCACACTTGATTCAGCCGTCGAATCAAACTTACAACATGTACAAATTTAACATCAATACTCCAGAGCAGTCCAGGTGTTAACATGCTGAAAGATTACATGATTTACGGGAATTCTCAGAACATCTGTTTTAAAAATAGGAAAAATGTTTGTTTAAGTTTAAATGAAAATTTCAGTTTTATAATTTCTTTTCTTTTTTTTTTACAAATTAATTAATCACATTAATTTGCAGTAGGAGGCGAGAGGCTGAAGGGAGACCAGTGGGAACAAGATGTTGTTTAGTTAGTCAAGATGTCCCTCTTCTCTCACTATATGGATTTCCAAGTTTGTAATGAGTCTCTTCAGTATATGGAGATGAATTCAGTTCCTTATTGAAATGAGTAAGAACCCAAAACCTGCTTAAATACTGTTAAACAGGACCAAATGTTTGTACCATGTGCAACATTTGCATACTAATTCTAAGCAACTTGTAAGTAGGAGATTCATGGTTGTCATGAAAGTGACTAAATATACTGAAAAAAGTCAGTGCACATTTTAAAAAACAACAGCATGTAGAAACTGAGTTGAAATTCCTGCAAAACATCTTTATCCATATGTTAATAATCATTCCAAAGTCACACTTAGACTGACAGGTATTGTATCATCTTCTGGTACCAGAATGGTTATGCAGTAGAAATAAGTACAGTATACACTTAGTAGTTATTTTAAAAATTAGTATGTGGTATTATTGGTATAATTAATATTGTTGGTGTAATTAGCACGTAGCATACATAAGAGTCAGACAGCCACGCTAGCAGCTCTGAGGCTAAATTCATACAGGAATTTGTTGAAATCAACGTTTCCCCAACAGCTTTTCCCATTCACACAATGTAAATAGAGAAGTTTTGTTAGTAACTTTGAATTTGTGGTTTAAATCTTCAGACCACTTCAGTTTTCTAAATTTCTTATGTTTGTTGAACTTCTCTTCCAAAGTTCAGTGAACATAAGTAGGTTTCACATTTTCAAATCTCCCAAAATGACATTGAACTATTTTATCTCTATTCATAACTTCAACTTGACTCACATTTTCAAAGCAGCAATGGATATTACACTAACTAATATAAACTTTTTCATAGATTTTCGTAGATTTTTTCTGTGCTTTCAACTAAACGGTAATGTGAGCACACTAAATAAAGACTTTGGCATTGACCCAGTCAACTAGGGAGTATGGATGGTGCCCTATAAATTACAGCAAAGGTGGTGGTGGTGAGGCGGTGGAGGGGTGAAGCTTTGAAGTACCATAGACTGCAATGATTACAGAAAGAGACAAAATAGGTAACGTAGTTTAAATGTTCTTTGACTAAGTTGATGAATGGATGAATTCCCACACACAGGAGCCTTGAGGTAATGACATGATGAACTGACTAAAGTTGTCCTGCTTGCATGAACTTGCACTAAATGCTTAAATTAGTGACTAGTAGGTGTTGAAATAATCACATTAAAAAAGGACAGAAACCAAGTTATCCTGATAGATAAACCTAACACAGGAGCCAACCACTGATTGGAGAAGATAATAGGCTGTGATGTAACAAACAGTGAAATGACTCACAGCTCCCAGGAACCACAAACACGAAAAATTCTGAATTCCTGTCACCTCGTCTTCTGTCTCTCGGCTACAGACTCAGCAGAGGAAAATGTGTCATATATAATCCTGTCTCATAACGGTTCCATCAATCTCTTTTTTTCTTCCACGGAAATAATCTTAAAGCAACCATAGCAGTGAGGTAGAGAGAGGTAGAGCGAGAGAGAGAAAGAGTCTCTGTGATGATTCAGGCCGCAGGCAAGACGTCAGAACGTAGGCACTTAATTTTGGTTTCACAGTAATCTCTGAGCTTCTACCTGCAATTTGTACAGTGAGACGCTGGCTTGAAACTAAATCTCTCCCCTTTTTTCTGGAGAGCAGAGTTCAATTTGTATGCCTCGGAACAGGCTGTATGTGTGTGTTGTGTTTGGAGCTAATAAAACCGATGGCACTTTGAGCTACTGCTTTGATTAAAGAGGGTTACTCTGCCTTTTTGTGCGTCTTTTCTGCCTCCTTCTCATTATGTGTCTCGTTCTCATTTCCTCTTTCACACTGTTTCAAACCCTCAGTAAAAAAAAAAAAAAGGAAAGGGAGGAGAAGTGGGGGGGTGGGGGGGGGGCTAAAAGGAGCTGGGTGGTTGTTAACCTTTATGGAGTTGCCACTTTGTTGATTTTCCTCTGTGTTTCATCTTACACTTCAACTAATTAAAGCCATCAAACACATGCACACACACAGAGCTACGGGTATTTCTCAGCTTGCTAATTAAGTCGTCTGTTTCTACCTGATCACTGCTCTCCTCTTTCAGTCCATCGCTACATCACCGAAGCCTTCATTTGACATACAAACCCCAACTCCCAGGAAAGTTTAGGACTCTTTCTAAAATACTATAAATTAAAACGTGTGATTTATCAATTTTCTTAAGACTCACTTCCACAATTTTCACATAGAGTCTGACGTTCACCAGTGTTTCCCTATTTGGGATTTGTTCTAAAGTAAGAATAGAATCTACATAGACTCAAGGCCACACTTACACACATTTCGGGGCTGACATGTTTCTGCAAAATAAATGGTTATTGCATTTTCGTCAATTCTACAGTTGTGTATTATGTTAAGATTTTAATAAATTAATTAAACACAGATTTTTTTTGTCAGGTAAATAAAGGTTCAAGCAAAAAACAGTTCAGAAACTCTACTTAGAAAAAGACCAGACTTTTCTGTAAATGGTGTAAGTCCCTCTTGTTTTCTGTCCACTCCACCACTGTTGGTGAAGATGCTCAGCCATTAGTGACCCCCGCGCTACCTCGCCACAGTTCAGCAGATACTTTTGGGATTTCTCCCGAGTTTGGGCTTCTCACTCGATGAGACCTGTATTTCATGTCGTTGACTCATAGTTCAACATAACAGAAATCTCCTCACTAATGATAGAAGAATTTAGGTGTCAGTTCTTTTGTTCCACTAATTAGCATGTCAGACAGAGCTGCTAAATACACATACATCCTGTTCATGTTGTTATGAATAATAAAAGCAGGGTTTCCCCAGCATTCATTAGACGGCCCCAGTGACTTGACAACCAGCTGCTAAGAAGCATCCACGGAGTCTTAGTATTTTTTTTGTCAGGGATAATCAAAGGAGCAATATGATGAAAGAGGTTGTCAAATTTTAATGCTGACATCTATAAAAAAAACACTAGAAATTTCTGCTTCTGGGTTTCACCTGGGCAAAACAAGAATGTGATATTCCTGGAGTAGCATTCAGTCTTTTGAAAGGGATCACATAGGGATGGGCGGCTTTTAACATTTTTTCTTATAAAGCAGCAGCTGAGAATGTATAAAATCAGCAGTGCCTAATGTGAGACAGAGTTCAGCAGCCAAGTTTAAATTCCCTTAGTCTGTAAACTAAGGCTGGAATTATGTCACTGTGGAGAGGCACTTAAACACCTCTACAGACCTTAAAGGGCAGGGGGTTAATGAGGGATGTTAGGCCAGTGAAGTTTGCAGAGGAGATTGCTTTGATCCGAGTCCTGTCAGGTGGTGAGTTTAAATCAAAGATGAAAAAGGTAAACCTATCGCAGGAATGCCCTTCTTGTCTTTCAGTATGTGGCTGAATGTCACCACAAGGAGACAATGTTTGTTTCATAAGCAACTGAAGGCACCAGGAGAGTTTGAGAATTACGTCAGAATCCAGATGACGAGGTTACTGTAATTGCAGTAGTAACGCTTTTCTCTGACCAATCAGTAGTCTGCAGTGTTTTCACATCAGTAGAGGTACCAGCTATTATCCACAACACAAGCTTGTTGAAAAATCCAAAAAGGCAAGTAGAGAGTGATTAGATTGTATGTGCATTCAAACATACAAATACAAAGACCGAATCTGTAGCTGAGCTCTTTTTGAAACTGTCGAGCTTCACAGGGGGCGCACAGCTGCAAAGCCAGGTCTCTATCACAACCAACAGCACCTGTTGCAGGCCCAAGCTTTTTGGATCTTTATGACTGACAGTCGTCTCTATCAGAGTCTCTTCCACTACAGAAGATGAGGTCGTCATCAGGTTGGTGCCACAGCAGTGTCGACAGGGGGTTGGTTCAGGCAACTGATCTGGATGCCTTCTGGACACACCCTTGTGTGTGTAGGCGTGAGTCACATATAACTGGAAGGAGGCCTCAAGGTAGATGTACAATATGCTGGCAGGGTGAAATATCCCAGCTGGTCTAGAAATGTGTCAGAATCCACCAAGAGCTAAGATTGGATTTCATCCTTTTCAGTCACTGATCTCAAGTTGTTTCTCTGCACTAGCTTAAAAATGCTTATACACCATACAGCGTGCTTCCATGTTTTAACATAAGCACATAGCAGACATTCAGCCTGCTGAGAGTTATATTTTTACATAAATGTCTCAAGTTTTGCAGCTTTAGCTCCGTTATTCTTAGCTTCACCTTTTCCCCTTCTCCTTTCATGTGCCAGTGTTTTCCTCTTGTTGCTGTACACCACTGGGAAAAATCTATAAATGGCCAAATAACAGATTTTACCAGCACAATTACTTGGTTTGCACTCGGATAGAAAGAAAATAACCAGTTTTTCATAGTTTGCTGAGCAACATAGTCGAAGCAAACGGTCTTTTCTGTCAAAAATCCATAAATCTGCAGGATGTTTACTTCAACCAATCAGAAAGAAAGAATCTTGCCAATGCTCCCCTCCATCTCCCTCAACGATTTCTTCTTCACCAGTGCACACACACACACACACACACACCCTGCCGAGGAAGAGACTCAGGGTTGGCAGACGAGTGGCGCTGTCATTTGTCAGCTACATCCCTGAGGTAACATAAGGGATAGGCCGCACAAGTGTGTATCTGTGCGTGCACGCAGGTGTGCGTGAGCTAAATTGGGCGTAGCAGTGATGTTGTATGGAATGATCAAACAATTGATCCAGTTTGGAGTTTGATGCTTCACGGTTTGAACTCAAGGAGGAGTGGAGGGAGGAAGGGAAGACAGGAGGAGGTGAGTTTGAGAAATTTTGAAGGAGACAGAGTGTGATACAGTCGAAATCTGAACACATCTAAATACATTATTTCTCTTCTTTTTAATCATACTTACTGGCGCTAGTGAAACAAGCCCATACCTGCTCATGTGTATGAATATGTTTTCTCACAGTCTGAGATTTATTCACTGGAAAGAGACTTTTGAATTCCACTAACTCAAGTAACCCTGTGTTATACACTGCTGCCATCATGTGGTGAAACTAGAGAATTACTCATTCTCTCCCTACACACACACACACACACACACAAACTTGTCTTTCTATCTTTAGGGGGGGAACTCATTGACATAATACATTCCCTAGCCCTTAACCCTAAAACCTAGTTTTAACCACCAAAACATTCTTTAAAGTTGTGGGGCCCAGCTAAATGTCCCCACAAAACGAAAAGGTCCTCACTCTGTAAGGAAAATATATTTTTTGGACCTCACTATGCAGCAAATACACACACACACACTTTGTGTGCTGCAGCAGCACGGCCCTTTCCTCAAACACACATATACATGTTGTAGCTGCAAAAAAAAACACACACACTCAGAAACACAAACACATTCATCTATACACTCACACACAAACCATAGTGGGCAGTTTATCCTTAATATCATCCATTATGCTGTGATCTCTGCTAATAGGCCACTCCAGTGGCAGGCTAATTCAAAAGACTGATTAGCATAAGTGAGCTATGGTGCTCATTAGCCTTATCAAGGATTCATAACGCTGACCAAAATGAATGGGAACCTCTGCACGCTGTGCGAGACCAGCACTGAAGTCATTTACATATAAGCTGTGTTTTTCTCTTCATTGATTATGACACACAAATATAAACATGATTATATATATATATATATATATATATATATATATAGCACCGGGGTTAAATGTATTATGATGTATTATGTGGTAATTTGAGGCAATGGAGGGAAACACTGGCTTTCAGTTATAAGTGGAGAGGAAATATGAACTAAATGAATGTAATGTCAATAAAACACTTTTCTGTGAAGACAGCTTAAGGTGTAAAGAACAAATGACCGTCTCTGTAGCCATAAGAGACTAAAAAGGACTAGAAGACAATTTGTGGGCCTAAAAATATATTGATCACTATGTTAAAGCTGCAGTAATTAATACTTTTATGTTGATACATGCTCACACGACTTTATAAATGTAAAACCCAGGGACCCTACAAAGAATCTTCACCTGACTCTGAAGTTGCCCTTCAGCCCTACTGACATTAACATCTTTCAATTTAAACCACACATTTACTAGATTTTTGTTTTGGTTCCCTCTCGTGTCATCAGTGTTGTTTCCAGCTTAGAATCAGACTTTTCAGACGTCTTTCGTGCCGTTAAAGCTACCAGCACAATAAATCGGACACCTAACACATCTGGCTTCAGGCTAGACGCTGACAGGAAAGGTGCAGCACAAAGCTTCCTTGTGTCCTCGTGTGCTTTGAGATTTGCTGGAAAAATTAAAGACCATATAATTAGTTTGGAGCAATAATTTTTTTTTTCAAACAGCTGAGGCGTTTTTGCCCAGACAATCAATTTTCCGATGAAGTTGCTGGACACACATGCTGCTGTGGCCTTCCTGAGTCAGTGTGATGCTGAGTGGGACGCAGTGAGTGCGTGTGTGTGTGTGTGCGGATGATGACACTGGGGTGCCTGGTTGAGTAATAGCGGCGTAGCAGAGTTTAGATGGCTTCTATCCTCCTTCCTATCCAGTGCTGGAGAAGGTCATCACTCATACAGACAGAAAGAGAGAGAGGGAGTGATGGTCCTCGTCCAGGCAGAAAAGAAAGAGTGTGAATAAGTGTGTGTGTGAGGGAGAGAGAGAGCAGGAGAGCATGAGCGAGACAGAGAACAGAGCAATGATACTGAGAGGGACAAAGCCAATGGAAGGAGAATGAGAAGTAAGGTCGACAGACAGAAGTGAACACGTCTGTGGACTCAAGCAGGAAAACGCTCTTTTACTCCAACCTTTTATCATCCACATAGTTCACATTTTACAGTGCAGTTTTAATAACACAACACTGTGATAAATGTTGTATACGTGACGACTACAAACTCACTGCAGCACAACAAACAGCCCAGTCTGTGCCTTCACGGTGTCAAATCCAAACTCTCACAACTGAATACTCACTACTGAATAAAAAACCTCAGCTCCAGAAAAGTTGGGACTTTCTCTAAAATTCAATAAAAACTAAAACTGTGATTTGACACTTCGGTTACACTTTTGTTCACACTGAACAGAATCACCGTGACTGCTCATTCAACTCAGTGCAAGAAAGCAACTAAGTGTGTTTTCCAAAATGTCAAACTGCTCCTTTAATATGACGGAGCTACACTAGTGAAGTCAAATTTGCTGTAGTGTTATACAGGAAAGAATCAAAGGCGACGCACACAGTTGAGCAAAAAATAGTAATTACAGATAAGATTGATGACAGATGAAACAGTGTAGATGTTAAATGATACAATTAAAATACACATCTCATGTAATTAAAATAAATTTTATTTCATCATAATTTAGTCTTAATAAAATAACAGTCCGTGGATTCTCACTGTGAGGTCACACATTGAGGGGTTTTTTTCCTGATGTAAACAATGATAAAAGTTAATTTTTCTGACATTCATACCGACACATCACTTGTCACCAAAGCCATGAGTTCAAACAAACCATGATGTCATCACTCAGAAGCCGTGGGGGAGTGAGCATTAAGGAACAGGATCTTATGTTGCCAACCGCTCCCTCCTCGATGGACGTTCGAAACATTTAAGTGCCTCTGATGTTCCTGGACACATCCAGGGATCCTTGGCAACTGTTTCCAGAGAGCTTTGATGGTTAAGATTGTGAAGAGAAAACCGTGGAGGGGAGGAGTTGTCGTCAGAGAGGTCAACAGGTCCTGAAGAAAAAAAAAAGCAACACATCGATAAAGTAAAAAAACTTATATTACAGCATCAGCCTGTTGTAGAACTGTGTGCAAACAAAGATTTCCTGCAGAAACATAACCATGGATTTCTTTTATAACTAGGACCAACAGTTTCCGTGGTTGGCTGATTACTGGCTGAATTTATTGTCCCCTGCATTTTTTGAAACGCATTAAAGCTCTAATTTTGACATCTATGAAAAATACTCTACTTCTTTCCTGAGAAATTGTTTTACTGAGTTTTGCTTTGGGCCAACAAAACTGAAATAATTATAGAAAAGCATAATCAGCAAAACCATATCTTTTTATGTTGTACCAGCTGTGTTGCCACGGTGACTGAGAGCCCTCAGATGACCTGTCCTGTCCCGGCCCCTCCCCTCTCCTCTGGGCTCTGCTTCCAGCTGCAGCCTGTTACCTGTGTGGGCGGGGCTGTCTTCACTGTAGATAGCGTACCGGCTGGAAGCAGCTCGTTCCTGAAACAGTCAGAGGACACGATGCTCACGAGGGAACGTACACAAGTCACACGGCTGTGGACAGTTCAATATCTGCATCTGTGAAGTGTGTGTGTGTGTGTGTGTGTGTGTGTGTGTGTAAACCTGGGGGCGCTCTGACTGTTTGGCCAGCCTCCTCCTCTCCCTGGCTGACAGTTGGGGGGGCGTCTCGAGCTCTGAGGCATGGGGCACTGGAAAGGCATCGCCCAGGGGATCTCAACACATCACACATAACAAAAATAAAATCAGCCCCAGGCACCTCAACTACACAAACGTAGAATACACAATGTGCTAGGTGTTCTTCCCACTTGGCTCCACTCCTTCATATTCACAGTGGATTGATAAAGTACATTCACTGTCTGTACACTTTGTGTTGTTGGTTTCATTTTAAACTGATAAAACTGCAGTTATAGCCCATTGATCTATACTGAATAACACATAATGACAGACAATTTGTTAAAAATCAAACAGTGACATCTTCATGTCTTTGAAATGAGTCTTCAGCGTGACTGGAGTCCACCACAAACTGTCTATATAAGATCCCACAGTTCTCACTGTATGTCAGGACATAAACCAAGCCAAAAAAGAGCAAGAACTCTTCAATCAAAGCAGGGGTGTAAAACACTTTCTAAATCTGTTCCCAAAAGCACAGTGGCCTCAGTAATTATTAATAGATGGAAGAAGTTTGGTACTGTTAAGAGTTTGCATGGAGAACACATGAGATCCAGGCTATCAGCGTGGGCAGGGTTCTAAAACCGTTTCATTTTATCATGATGGGTGACTGAACATAGGCTGACAAGTAGAAAGTGATATCAATTTAAAATTGAATCTATGACACAATAATGTACAAAAAGTGAAGGCTAAAGTGATGTTTGTGGTGCAGAGAAGGGAAAAAAAACTAACTGAAAATATCAGTATTGGATGGTTGTGTAGTGTGTAAACTACAACTACTAAACTAAGTCAGTGTCAAACATCTGCACATCAATAATGCTAAACAAAAATGTTGCGCACCATGACATCAGTAAATGCTTCCATTCTCCATCACGTCTGTCTTACCAATGAAGGCACTCTCAGACTCCAGCAGAGAATCTCTCGCAAACCCCCCAATCATGCTCCTCTGCAACATAAACACAGCTCTTTTCACTATTTCACTCCAATAAGTGCAACTAGCCGATAAAAAAATATAGGAACCAGGTAGAGAATAACTGTAGCAGAATTTCTGGATCACACTAAAACCAAATGACTATTTTCTACTCACCAGATCATCATTTTGCTGCGGTGGTGACAGATCCAAATAATCTGAAACACAAAGAGCTGTCAACACCATGTACAGTATCAAATGTCACTGTCCAGATATAGATTTACATACAGATATAAATTTACATTTACATACAGCCATACAGAAACAAAAATCATCTATATTATAAATGTTGGATTTTAAGTGAGCTCTGACCGTCCTGGACTGTGAATCTCTGGCTGCTGGACTGGTGATACGGCTCTCTGTAGTCCCACCTCCTTCTGCTGGACACACCCACTTCCTCCAGCTTAGGAACCTCGCTGAAGCCAAGTCTGGACCCTCCATCTGACATTCAAACAAATCAGAGCTATTAATGTTGATCTGCAGAGCACAGCTAAACAGTGTGAGACAGGTGTTAATACCTGTGTATTTGAGCTGAAGGGAGTCGTGGATGCGCAGCAGGTTCCTGGGCTCCACGTTTCTGGAGCTTGGCCTTCGGACTGGAGCCTGGAGTCGCAGCCTTGCCATATCAAACACATCCACAAGCGGACGCTCGCGATGCCTGGACAAATGAAGACAAACACACACACGAATTCTAATACAGGAAATAAAGAAAAAATAAACCGAACCATTAAAGTCAATCATACAGTGTGAGAGGAGAGGAGAGTCATTCATTACTTTTAACTGTTCATCAATTACATTCAGCTATTTCAACAACTATCTGTTAGCTCACAATTTGAACTGTTAATCCACCAGTTTCACCAGTTTAACCTCTCTACACAACTAAACCAGCTTACATGGAGTCCTGACACTGGTGTCCAGGTGTCCCAGCTGAGGATTACATTTTTTACTCAAACTGCAATTCCCATGTTTTTCACATTTGTTTAGCAGGAGGATTCAGCAGCTATATTCGATTAGTAGTCAGATGTATGTGCAGTCATGTTCCAAAGTTAGTACAGCCTCTTTTAATTCATTCTGTGTTTTTTTGTGTAAAAACCTAATAAAAATCATCTAATTGTAGTGAATCTTAATATTGGGCAAATACAACCTCAGACGAAAAACTTTTTTTCAAGGTACCATTATTTGTTTAACAGAAATGAGGCACAAAAGAAAAACCATAACTAAGTACCTCCATAGTGCTTTCATAGGATTTAAGAGGGTAAAGCTGCAGCTAGGTGCTGCTAATCAGCTAATAAGCCCTTGATGAATTGATAATCAGCAGGTTTGCAGACCTCTATAAAAACAGACGTCTTGGTAGTTTGCTGGTGTGGCGCATTCAGGTGTGTTAACACAATGCAGAGAGGGAAAGACATGAGCAGTGGTCTTAGAGAAGCAATTGTTGCTGCACATCAATCTCGAAAGGCTTATAAAACCATTTCCAAACAATTTGGAGTTTAATGTTCTACAGTGAGACAGATTCAAGACAGTTGTCAAATCTTCCCAGGAGTGGACGTTCCAGCACATTCACCCCAAGCTCAGAGAAATACAAACAAAACCAAGAGCTACATATCAGACCCTACAGGCCTCACTGAGCGTGTTATATGTTAAAATCCATGACAGCACATTTAGAAGAAGAACAAGTATGGTTTGTTTGGAAGGGTTGCCAGGAGAAAACCTCTTCTGTCTAATAAGAGCATGAAAGCACGATTGAGGTTTGCAAAACTGCATCTGAACAAACCACAAGACTTCTGGAACAATGTCCTATTGACAGATGAGACCAAAGTGGAGCTGTTTGGCCTTAATGCTCAGCGCCATGTTGGGCAAAAACCCAAACACAGCACTGCAGCAGAAACCCCTCATACACACTATCAAGCACAGCAGTGGAGGGGGGGTTATTTGGGGCTTGTTTTGCAGCCACAGGACCTGGGTCAACCATGAAATCCTCTATACCAGAGTATTCCATCTGTCCGACAGCTAAAGCTTGGTAGAAACTAGAAACTAGGTCATGCAACAGGACAATGGAAAACACAGAATTAAAAGAGGAGATGCTAACTTTAGAATATGACTGTATACATGTACTAATATATCCACAAAGTGCATAAGAGTGATGCATCTGCCTGGATCTGACCTGTCGCTCAGTGGAGAGTCTAATTCCTCCCAGTCGGCGCGCTGCAGACGACCCTCCAGCCGCTTCTGCTCACTGCGAAGCTGCCGGCGTAGCGCTGACAGCTCACTGAACACATCGTGCTGATCACCTGGAAACACAAACACACATGCTAAACCTGACTCAGAGTTTTCATTACCAACACCAATTTGAAATGCTTTATAGCCATAAAGTGTATGTCTGTATTATTTGTTTTATTAATGTATCAACTGCCTAGCTTGCCTGGCACATATCACTCCATGTCAGAACAATTCTGTGTGTTTGTCTGTGTGTACGCGTGCCTGTGTAAGCACGTACAAAGTACCTGCAGCTCGGAGCTGGTTCCTACGAGCAGGTACAGGTGGAGACTGAAGACCAGACAAAGAACGCTCCTGAAAAAAAAATTGAAAAGGTATGAAAACACACACACAGCAAACACATTTTAAACAAGCTTTTTTATCCAATGTGTTGTCAAGAACAAATGAGTTTTCTGGAGCAGAAAATGAATTTTAAACACACTACAGACATGTAGAGATCTGTATCGAGGCACCTTTTCTGCTGTTTGAGCACTCTGTGAATGTGTGTGTGACTCACAGACAGGGGGGCAGTAGAGCGCTGGCTGTCGACAGTAGGGGGTCTGGGTGTGCGCTGGTGTAGCCCGTGCTTCTTCTGCAGGGTGGGGATTGGAGGCGAGGGCTCCCTGTGCACCTACGCACACACAGCCACACACTCATTGCACAACAGTTTCAAAAGTATGGCTAACTCGATGTTTGATGCCTACTGTTTGTATTTTGATGTAATTTAAGAGGGGATTAAATAGTTTTCACAAATGCTACCTGACAGCCTGTGGGTTTACATCATTTCAAAACAAGTCAATGTGAGAGGTGATTTCACTCAACATCACAATTAAACGCTAGAATAATGTGGTATTTTTTTACTGGAATGAAAGTGGCTGCGGAGGCATCCGAGAACAAACCTCCTCCACTCGAGCCTGCCTCTCCCTCTCGTACTGCCTCCTCAGTGCTGCGCTCTCCTCCTCTTCTTCTTCCTTCTTCTTCCTCTCTGCTTCCTTCTTCCTCTCTTCAGCCAGCTGAATTAGCTCCTCGTTCTTGGCCTTTTGCTGAGAGAGGAGAGACGGAGCGAGGCGGTGATACAAGAGAAAGGTATGAGATGGGAGGATTTAAGGCGAGGAGAAGAACTTATCACACTTCCCTTTGGTCTGTTGTTGTCAAATTATTACAGGATTAGTATTTAAACTCACTTCCATTTCTTTTCGTTTCTTCTTCTCTTGTTCTTCCTCATATTCCCTCTGGATGTGAGCCCTCTGCTCCGCCAGCCTCTTCTCCTCCTTCTCCTCCTCCAGCCTGATCCGTTCTCTCTCCTCTGCCTTATTGCGCATTTTCTCCTCAATCTGTGGAAAAATACAGATTAACGATACAACATAAACCCATCAACAAGATGAAAACTTTTATTCACTGCCTGGAATGCAGATACAGTAACCAGCAAGGCAGGAAAGAATCTTCTTTGTGGTTTGTGCAGGTCAACTCAAATCGACTTGCCGCTCTCACTGTTCTCCTAGCAGTAAACTACATCTCTAGAGAACAGAATCTCCAAAGGATGGTCGGCTGCCAGCAGAGGAGACACGAGACAAGAGCACAGGACCATGCTGTCTGAGGCAGTACCTGCTGTTTGAGGTAGGCTTTGTACTTGTCCTGCTCCTGCAGCTGCTGCTGGGTGGGCTGGTTGGCAAACACATTGCCTCTGGCAAACTGGGGTGTGTGAACATGGGCAAAACCTACACAAAGTAGAAGACAATGAAGAAATGCTACTGTGAGATGGACCGAAAATAAAATGTTCTTTATCTCTAGGAGAACGCTCACTGACTAGTAGTTAATGATGTGACAGATCTTTACTTCCATGCTTTGGCGCTAGTTCATCTCCTAGTTAATAATGAAGCATTCAGTATCCTAAATAAAAATCTGAATGTGCTGCAGAGTTTCGCTGAGCCAACACTTTCAGTCTTTGCCTTTGTCTTTTACAGTGCTTTGCAATTGTGTGGAATGCATGATTAAAATATCCCTGATATTTTCACACCATAATAGTGTCTTGGCAGTCTTTGCTTTATTCCTTGTCCAATTGTTTTGTCTTTAATCATTATAAAAATATGACAGTTTCTCCAGGTTGGTTCTTAATGCTAAAAAATGTGATGGCAAAACACAGCTTAATACACTGAGAAGAAAGATGGTTACAGTACCAGAGAGTCTGTCACTAGAGTCATAGATACTGCATTCTGCTACGGTACCAGAGACCCTCTCACTGGGGTCAGGGTGCTCTGGCCTGCGGGCTGTCATGGCAGCTGTGGCTCTCCTCTGCCACTGCTCCGGGTTGCTGTAGGCCTCCTCATTCAGCTTGTGCATCTGGTTGAGGTCAGCTGGGCAACAGGAGCAGTAAGTTAGGATCCAAACAAACCTTTTATAATGTTTAGACAGTGAGGATAAAAAAAAAAAAAAGGAAATATTCTGGGGCGTACCAATGAGATTTCCAGTGCTGTCTCGCAGAGGGGCTCCTCCTCCTCCTCGGCCCCAGGGCTGGTGGTGCTTCATGTCAGCTTCCAGCTGAGCCTCATAACGCTCCTTCTCCTCTCTCTCCTGATGCCTGCGTTCCTGTTGCTCCTGGATCTGTGTAGCAACATATTTTCACTGTTACATAAAAATCCTAAAATGACAACAGCTACTATCAGGACAAATACTTCTAATCTAATTTTTGTATGAGAACAATCTGCAACTGACCCCAAGATGAACTGAACAAGCTTAAAATAATAATAAAAATATAAGACTTTCTTATGAATTTTATCATTCTGACAGAGGATTTATAAAAAAAAAAAATTTAATCCAGCTAACCCTAACAAGAACAAATTGATCACAAAAAACATTTTTACATATTGGTGCAAATTAAAATGCGTCAACTGGATGCTGCAGGTGCTGGAGCCATCTGTTCTAAACCATGTTTATACATTCTACCATGAATCTAAGAAAAACTACAGTGAGGAGCAAAGTTCATATGTGTCACAGAAATGCTAAGGAGATAGGTACAGAGGATATTTTTTCGCCTTATTTGGAGGGAAGTATTGAGGAATGTGGATGGGATTGAGGTGGAAAAAGGATACAAAGGAAAACCTGAAAGGGAAGAGCTCAGAAACACTAACACGTTACTGAAGAACTAGGGGCAGAATCTATCTTATACTATCAGTGTGTTTACATGCACTCAAGCAAGCAGGTTACTCAGAGAAACAAGGGTTCTCAGGTAATTGGGGAACGAGATTATATGAACTGGATAATCTGTGTATGTTGTAGATGTGTAATCAGATTTCTCTGATGGTTCTCCATGGTTCATAGATTTGAACTCTACAGAGACAGAAAAGACCCCCTCCTTACCGCTTTTTTCCCCAAAACGCGTGCTGGGGGAGCTGACTGACGGCACTGTAAGAGACAGACAGTCACAGCGCTCCTTTTTACAGTGCAAACTATCGGAATTTTAAAAATACACGGTGAAAAGCGTAACATTATCAGGCTCTGGACAAGAAACCAAAGAGGGGTTGCGTACCCCTTGACACCTTCTACCCTTAGATAAAAAACAACAGGTGTCTCTGTCCAGCTCTCCTGTGAAACCTCCCCTATAGGAATACCAGGATGACCAAAACTGGTCTTATAAAACGCTGATTACAAACCTGGTTACGTGTGTACATTGGAGAGTAATCTGCGTTCTCTGGGAGAAATCTACTGGAGGAAATCAGGTTTCTATAATCACCTACCCCGACTACGGTAACCAGGTTTCCCGTTTATATGACAGTTAAGAAGTCAGATTACTCGTGAAAGCAGACTGTAACCTGGTTACTTGAATGCATGTATTCACACTGTATATCTTAAAATCTTAACTAGGTCACTTTTACCTTGTAAAACTCGCTGATCCGTCGCCTAGTGCTTGCTCAAGTGGGACTGTTGGGTTTTCTATATAGTTCTGTATATATACTTATATTTTGCAAGG
>JAUMHL010000002.1:3842853-3869288 GCA_032362345.1 Sandelia bainsii | reverse complement strand
GTAAAGTGCCTTGAGATGATTTTTGTTATGATTTGGCGCTATACAAATAAAGATGAATTGAATTGAATTGAATTGATCCCTCTCCTGGAAGCTTCCTGCCAACATATCACAGACTAGAATGTGATGAATGAATCACTTCTTTGAAGTAATCTACACTGCCTTGTACTCCCTGCTACCAATTCCAAGGTGATACTGGTCCTACTGTCCTACCCTGTAATACTAAGAAGTAACAAACAGGGTCTTATTTGATTTTTTTAATGATGTTCCCTCTGATTAATGCAGTTCAAGACATTTTGCTCTGTTTCAGTCTTAACTTGACAATAATAACCATTAGTTTTACCAGTCAATTAAAAAACGTATTAGAAACCTCACTTCTAAATGTCTATGAAGATTCTCAGTCATCCAAGTGAAGTTATCTGGAAGTTGCATCATGGCAACTGGTTGTTTATTTGCACATGCAAAGCTTCCCGCACCCTTCTCTCAAACCACTTCTTTCTCTGTCCAATATGTGAACATCATTGTCCACAAATGTCCTTTGTCCTTTAAATGAAAGAACACGGCTGATTCTAGTTCTGAGGTGTTGCTCTTTCTGTGCTGGTCCATCATCTTGTGTAGCGGCTGTTTACTTTCTCCAATCTAAAGCTCAAAGCACTCTTCATCACATTGGACGGTGTACACTATATTGCTCATTTTATGTTTTTTTAGTGTCCTTTAGATTAATGACACAGCCATGTCTCTGTCGGTAGAAGTCACCTCTGTAAGTGAAGTAAGTGGTGTTTAGGCACAGGTACAGAAGCAAGCAAATCTGGTCAGGGTTAAAGCTGCTTCTGATGGGGAGGGTGCTGTCTTCTTCCAGTCTCCTCCTCACAGCTGTTAAGGCATTAGAGGTGTGGATGCTGGCAAAGAGTGATGTGACATCAAAGGATACCATGGTTTCCTCAGTATCCAGTTTCAGTTCCCTGATCTTGGATGCAAACTCCTCTGAATGGTGGATGTGGTGGTTTGTGTGTCCAACGAGTGGTGTCAAGACAGTGATCAGGTATTTAGCAATGTTGTAAGTTACCAAGTTAATCCTGCTGACAATGGGTCTGAGGAGGGCTCATTCCTTGTGTATCTTGAAAAGTCCATAAAAGCAGGGGGTGGCATTCCCAGGATACAAACTGTGCTAAGCTCCCCTGTCAATGGGCTTTTCCATATCCAGCACCACAATACATTCATTTGAACTAAACATAAGAGTAAGAGTCATTCTTATAGATGATGAAGGTAGTAGAAGGGACTAAATATAATGAAACATAGAGACGTACCTGCTGTTTGAGAGCATCTCTGTAGCTCAGAATCCTGTCTCTGGATGACTTCGCTCTCTCAGAAGGGAAAACTCTGACTTGGGAGTCCACAGTAGCAGCTTCACTGTTGGTTCTGCCAGGAGAGTTTCATAACAACACTGCTCAGATCTGCCAATGATTTTTGCTTTGCAGTTTTAAAGTATATACCTTTAACTGTGTCTCATTATGTTACTTTATTATTTGGTTCTATTACAGCAACTAGCCACTTCGCTACTTCATAGGTCATTAAATGCCTGTTTCTCCTTCAAAAACCCCGTCCTTTCCATTGGGTCTGAAATCTTAAGGCGCCACATGATGATTAATTAGATGCCTGTGTGCAGTTAAGGATAGATAAATTTACCGCCACATTGATATTGGCAGCTCATCATTTGTGACTGTACTTTCTGAGCCAAAGAATTAAAAGTGAACAGAAGACATGTACTGTGGTTGAGATTCGGGGAAGCTGCCTCCACTGTGCTGGCTGTTTGGGCTGTGGTTATCCAACTGGGTGGCCACAGCTCCCCCTGGTGGGACATTCCAGTAGGGCATAGGAAGGCTAGCAGCAGGAACAGACAAGTGACCATCTGGACATAAAAAGTAAAACAATGTTAAAATCATGCTAATTCAGGATGTAGCATATTTGTATATGCTACTGCCAACATTTTCATCAAGTGTGACAAATAACATCGACACATCCACAAGAATGCTGTTATCCTTTTATGTAACAGAGGTCATCAGTGCTTACAATAGGCCATGTTTGGGTCAAGCAGGTTTCTGTTGCCATAGTAGTGATAGGGCTCTGCATACGAGCTCCTGAAGGCTTCACCAAGGGTTGAAGGAGGATGTGGGGGGAACAAAGGAAGTCTGGAGACACAAAGTAGGAAATCAAAGACCAGCTGTATTAAATAAATCCAAAAATGTTTTTCTACTGATTGATATTAATCTTGGTACCTGGGAGTGTCCATTGCTCTGGTAAAGGCTGGGGCAGCAGGCTGACTGTTGGGAGACAGACCTCCACCTCCCAGGCCTAGGGTAGAGCTGTACTCCAGCAGAGGGGACTGAAAGGCCACGTGGGGTTGCTCAGGTGGAGGTGTTTCTCTAACACCAATCTTCCTGTTGCTGGGTAGAGCTCTGGAGGATGATTCACTCTCTCCCGTTGCTAAAGGCTCCAAAAACTGATGATGTTTTCTCTGGCTCAGTCCAAACTGTCTGATTCGGTCCGGCTGGTTTGTGGATCGAGTCAAAATTCGTAGAATAAACAAACACACTGTTTGCAGCATATCTCTACAATGCCTTTAATAGCTTCCCCTAACTTTAATGTCATCTTTATATTTTCTACATAATATTTTGCAGTATATTAATAGTAATACATGGACATGAACAAAAAGGCAAAGACACTCCATCATTCACAGATTATGTTCTACATGTATGGTTGGGGATCAAGTGTAAGTGGTCTGTGAATTAGGGAATTTGTATCCACCCACTGTGACATTTAAAATGTTCTGTTTCACCCAACTAACAGAGTTGTTTGTCATGTTCCAGCTGACCTGTTTCTCAGGATCAATTGCCCCAGTCGCAGCAACTTTCAGCTCCAAATCTTTCTCCCTGCAACAAGGAAACTTACGGTTATACAAACTAAGCATTTAATGACACTTAACCACAGGGTCATTGAACAAGTGAGCGAGTAGAGATTCAGAGGCTTTCAGTTAGCTGTTCTGTTGGCTAGCTGTTACACTCCATGTGAAAAGACAGGGATCAGCGATGACGTACCTCTTCTTGTTCCTGTGCTGTTCAGCTATCTGTTCCTGCAGCTCCTGTCTGTAGCGCTCCTTCCTTCTCTGTAAGGCCTCATCTGTATCAGCGGCGCCTGAAATTAAGACACCATTAAAAAAAAAGATCATCTGATGATTTAAATGTATAATCCATCATTTCAGGAAACTACTTAAAAAAACTGAAAGGAATGAGGCTCCTTTCAGAAGTAACAACACATGTCCAAACCAATGTTGTGGATTTCTAACAAGTGAATCCTTGACGTTTGATTTTTAAAATAAACTGTTCGGTTGGAAAATGCAGAAATGTCCTTTGACCTATTATAAGTCCAGTAGCAAACTCGCCATCCTCATTTCTGGTCCGTGCTCTTAATCTCCTGCCTTGTTTGGCAACACCTCCTTGATTCTCCCTCTGCTCCCTGGAAAAGTCCAATAAAAATAAAGTGTAAAATCAGGACAAACAATAAGGTATTTTATAAAATTCTTTTAACAAGCACTTAGACATAAACAAAATTAAAGGAACATTTCCCTTACATACCTGCCATCGGTCTTGTTGGGTTGTCTCTTCTCATAACTGGCTTCAACCCTTGTATGTCTGCATCTTCTGCCTTCTACCAGCTCCAGATCTTCGTCATCTGATTCCTGGGCCACTGGCCTCCCCAGCCTGTCATGCTGCCTCAGAGCCAGAGATAAGTGTTCCTCTTCTTCTTCAGGGCTGAGTGTCTTAACCCCAGTGAGGCGCAGATCTCTATGCAACCCCCTGTTGTCCTCTGTCAAAGTGGCTGCATCCCTCATTGACTGGGGCCGTGGTTTGGAAAGAACGCCTGCCTGGTCTTCAAGCAGGTGTTGCTAGAATATAATGAGAGAGCCAGAACTTGGTTTCTGTAGGAGATTTTGCACAACCATCCAGTAATAACGAGGATGTTCAGTTATTTTCCTTCATAAAAAGTTAGCTAATAAAACTATGTGACATGCCTGCAACAGATTCATACTTTTGTAAAAACATTATCCTGTCCAGTGAGGTCATAATTAGCACATTACATGACATCATTCAGTCATTAAAGCAAGAAATGTACCATGACAGATCTCCTGTTATCAAGGTGGATTAATGGTCCAGGCTCTGCAGGTTCAAAGTGTTTCTTCTGTAACATAAGATGTTGCGATCATTATGAATTTTACTCTTCCTGAGCTAATAACACAGATGTGTACTAATGTACTCACCTGTATAATACCAGCATAAACAATGTTTACTTTGAAATCTTCAATATTTAACTTGAACACAGGTTCACTGTAAATATATATACACCTCCTGGATTTCTTTCTGTAACATTTTGTGATTAACAACACATCCAGTACAACAAGTGGAGGTGATGCTGGGTTTCCACATTAATTACATCCTGTGGTAAATTTTTCATTATTGATTGCCACCTGAAGTAAAATGCTTGCAAAAAAGAACTGGTCATATCTCTAGAGAGTAGATTATAGGATAATGAGACGTGCAGAGGATACACAAATTCTGTTCTAAAATAGTGACAAAAGGCTGCTGGATGTCATTTATAGGGGTCTTTGAAATGGGATAAGCACTGATAGCAATATCTAACATACTAATCCAGTCAGTGGCTCCTGCCCTGCATCACCATTTTTGTCTGGCTTTCAGTGATGGTCAGCACACACCACATAACGCCCTTAAAACATGTTTTCAGTGGTTTATAATACAATTCAAATCAGTGTTAAACTAGGCTATTGGCAGCTATAGAATAAAGTGTGCGCTGACCTCATCAAGCTCGTCTGCTACAGCCAATGGAGTTATTTAACAGGCAAGTCTGTGACAGTCACCTGAGCCATGTAGCGCCTGTAGTCCATACGGAGCTCATGCCGCAGCCTCTGTTTCTTCCTCTCATACTCCACACCAAAAGGCAGACCCACACTGTAACTCTCCTCTGACAAAACACACACATTAATCTTTAATAGAGACAAGCTGATGAGTTTCAGAGCAAAACAAAACCAGACAAGATCTACATTGAAAAGCAATGTTCACATGATAAGACATGTTATGGGTTCATATAAAAGAGTTAAGATATAAGGCATGTGTTCATTTTATTTAAAAAATCACTTTAAAAACATAAAGGCTTAAAGGAGGGAAGTGTGGTCATGGATTATACCTTTGGCCTGTGCAGGAGGATTGGGAGGGATGTTCTCCTTAACAGTAGACCCATAGGTTCTGTGTGGTTTTGTCTGACGGTAAAAAATAGAGGAATGTCATGCATTAAAGGAGAAAAGTGAACAAAATAGAAGTTAACCTGTTCAGAAGAAATAACTTAGCAATCATCACTCCAACACACCTTTATTTCCATGTAAGGAGGGTCTTTTTCCAAACTGGCTTTATCCTCTGCCACTCTCGCCTTGCGCTCCCTGATGAAGTTCGCCAGCTCATCATCCATCTCCATTTGCCAACGTTAGACAACCTACATGGACCTGGGAACACAAAATATCACGACTACTCATTATGTAAATGGATGAAAATAATTAAAACTTACACAGAACACATGAAAAAATATCTTACAAAATTAGAATCTTTCCTGAAGGTTTTATCACAAAGTCTACAGCAAGAGATTTCCCGAATTAGTTCCTCCACTTTAGTATAAGTTACAGAGTGATCATTCATTCAGTCGCTTGTGAGCTGCAGTGAAACACACTATCGGTTTTGTACCGATGTGAAGTTTCGTCACTTTGCAGTTTACAATTACTGTGCCGTGGATTAGTTGATGGATCTGATCCAAGAAATGACCGTTTTTTGCGTGCTGGGCGCCGTTTAGAGATGAGGCCTGACTGCCACAGTGCTCACAGCTGTCCCTCTAAAAGTAGTAGTTCACACGAACATAAGGCGTTAAGGCGACAGCATCAACAAGCTGCCTGTCAGTCAGTTTTACATTTGGTGTTAAGCTACACCGGTGTCCCTGGACATATAGTTACCGACACACATAATGATGCTGCCACTTTAATTTTCCGTTGTTAGGCAACCACAGTGAACACAATAGCGTCACATTCATTTCAGATAGCATTAACCCGCTTCACTGCATTAGCTTAGCCGTTATCATAACAATGCCATTACTGACGGCATAACAACTAATAATGTCTTCTATAATGTCTGGAACACGCCAGTTCAGCTCGAGTAAACTATTACCTTACGTCATCTTGTTAGCGCTGCCTAAAAAGGAAGGCAAACCTAAACTAAAGCCAATAACACCACAAAAAGTAAAAAAGCTAACATTGGCTAATGGGTGGCTTCTCGGCCAGCTAACGATTAGTTACTAGCTAAAGTATCGTCAGCACTGAGAAAAAATAAATAAAACCGCAGTTTGAATCTGACGGTACCGGATAAGGCGATGTTTGCTAGCTTGCAAATGTTGGCGGTGCTTTGCTCGTCGTCTTCTTAGAGCTCAACATCCCTAACAAGTCATGATATTGCAGCGCTTCCGGTTTCAAGTGTCAAAATAAAAGCCGCGTGAGAAAGGTCGTACTTTTAGTTGAGCCCATGTTGGTTACAGCTCTGCTCATTACACAATTCTGCGAGTCTGCAATCACTTTGATGTGTTAACACCTAAACTTTAAGCACTTAGGACCACTGGTTTATCTCAGATAAAGTAGAATTAAGCAAAACCAAAGGTATTTCATAATGCACCAACTATGTGATCATCAGTTATCGTCTTTAGAAGTTCTGGAAATTAGGAAATAATCTTTATAGATACTCTACAGAATCAGAGGCTTTAATGATCAATAGTGAAGAAGTTGACTAGTGTCCATGCCGTCTATCCAGTAGTGGGCAGGCATAGTCAACTACAATTATTATTTCAGAAACACAAATATATGACTCTACATATACCTCTTTAAGTCTAACAATAACTTTTCCCCCATCTTTTGTTTTGCATGTTAGTTGTTCTTTCTAATCAGATTTTGTGCAATACTTCCTGACTGCAGGATATGCACTTATTTTGATGGAATGCCTCCTGTTTTCTTCCTGTCCTTTTAATTACTCGCTCTAACTTGACAGATCGCAGCTCAGCTGTACAATCGCCTGTTAGCGAGCTTAGATAAACGTATCTTGCGTCTCTATCGCCCCCATACTGAAGCGGGGCTCTGGTCAGTTAACACTATGTTGCTTTTGAATGTTCTCATGAAGTAAATACCAAATACAGCTACTGACGCTGTGGGGGACCTTGCTTTGTTATACAAGAGACTCAGACCCTTTCTTCATCCCAGTCATTTTTATACAGGCCCTTAGAGGAGTGTGTATTTCTTCCTTTAACATTTAAACTGCTTCAATTAAATTGTATTTTTCCCCCACATAATCTTCTATTAATGAAACAGTTTTACCTTCTCAAATGCAGCATCTGCTTCAGAAGAAGATAATATTCAAATTATATTACTCATATGTAATATTTCATTCTAGATTTTGTAGTTACATGGACCATTTTAAGAAACACAAAAATGCTACTTCAACTTGTTGTTTGCAATTTATTGCTTATATAAACGCTCTCTAAACAATTTGTGGTAAAAATAAAATCCATCAATAATAAATCATAAATAAAATCATCACAATGACTTTTACATGACGTTATATTGCACAATTATAAGCTGTAACAAGAATCACAGACCACAAGTGCTGTTGCTCAGGTTGTGTGTAGGAGGAATGTTCAGAGGTCCGTGGGCACTGACACACACTGAAAATCTCAACTTCAGCTGTCTTTGCTGCATTTAATTCAAGACCTGTAGATTATCAACTCTGCAAACTGATGACCACATGATTGTTTACGCTCACAAACTGTTACTCTGCCTTCTAATCTACAGACTGCAACGACTTACACGAGAACAAAACATTTCACATCAGTGTGCTGTGGTCCCCATCTCATGTTTCCGTGCTACTGGATAGAGAACAAAGTGCAGACGTGGATCACATAGTGTCAAAATGATGATTTGTTCTTGTGTGACTGTGGAATCCTCTGTTCAGACTGGTGTCTAAATGAGAAGAAGTCAGACTTCGTGTGGTTTCTCCCAGTTCAGACAGAGAAGTTTAGATCTATACCACAACAAAGTCAAACATCAGCCGCTTTCAGTCTGGTGTCAGCTCAGCTCTTCATTATTTCACAGAAAAAAAGTTCTACCAACAGGATCAGCATGTGCCTACGCTCTGACCAACACAGCTGCTGGTCTGTCTAGCTTGGCAGTTTACGATTGGTCAGCTACAGAAAGGCCTAAAAGATGAAACCGGCAGAGCCAAAGTTTCATCAATAGACTCGTGTGTGTGTGTGTGTGTGTGTGCTCATGTTCAGATATTGTCCACCTCCGCGCTGAGTTCAGGACACAATTCTTTGAGTAGCATTTCCATCAACACCTGAAAGGACAGTGAGACAAAAACACTTTCAGGTTGTTGTTATATCCTGCACAATGAATTCTAGGAAATCAGATTTTATGACAATGATATCGTTTGACATGTTATTTATTGTTCTTACGTAGAGAAGGTGTTTGTTGCCACTAGCCTCCTGCAGGGCATTGAAGATCTTGATGATTCCATAGCGGGCATTCTGCTGGCCAACTAAATTAGCTAGTGCATCTGACAGGAAGGAAATTAAAACAAAGTAAAGAAATCAAACGATCCATATTTGAGATGTTCAACAGTTTAAGTTTTACAGGTCATGTTTGTTTGCGTTTCACTTGCTACCTGGGATATTGTCAAGTAGTTTCTGCTGTGCCCGTTCCTTAGTTTCACTGCGTTCAGAGTCACTTCGGACCTTGACGTGTGGCGCCAACTCCCCGTTTGGCCAGAAGGTGTCCCTGAACACGCTGATGTAACACACCAACATCTGTTCACTGAAGATCCAGTTTACAGTGTCTCGGATCTGTCTGAAATACAGCACAGAACATGTTAACTTTGTAGCACATCTCAGAAAAATGTATAGTAGCACAATATCTAGCACTATAGAAGAGGTTAACAAAACACAGCAGCATGCTCGCTGGAGATCCAGTTTGAAATGTGCCAATAAAACAATAAATAACAGGACAGGACTGTTTGTTGCCTTTTAAAAATGCACTTACCTGCAATAACATTACACTACTACAACAAAAAATCTGAAGTCAGTCAACTGTAACCAAATACAATAACAGAGGCAACTTAAATGCATGGAACTAAGTCAGTTCTACCATGTATGTTATAATTATACTCAATGTGTTGCATTCAAAGAAATTTGAAAGTTGTTCCACCTTAAAAACTTGCTACTACTTACTTGTTGATAGTTCGTCCAAATGTCACCTGGACTAGTGCAATGAGAGTCTTCCTCACCCACTTAAACACTGAACAAGTGGAAGACAAATAGAAACATCAGATGAATCCATTCAGTTAGAAATATCGATGTGGTCCGGAAGAGACGGGACCGAGCTAAATGCATCTAAACAAAAACTACTGCATTTCCAGTTTCTTCATATACACCAGGACTCCTCTTCTTTCACACTTTTTTACATGTTAAAAAATTAAACCGTGTCAAACAAACAAACTCACTTCCTCTGAGTTCAAAGATTTCTCCTATGAGCATGAAGCAGGGTTCAGCCAGTGCATCTTTCCTCCCCTCAACCTCATCGCCATAGTCAGACAGGTCGCTGTCGTCGTCAGCCTCCTCCTATAGACAGCAATTAAACACAGCAAGCACATGATCCAAATGATGAAACAAGACAGTTGGAGAGCTAAGATAGTCCACATTTTACTGAAGCTTCCGTGGACGTGCATGAGCGAGTACCTCGGGGTGGGAGAAGAAATCTCCAGGCAGCCTCTCCAGGAAAGAGGCCAGAGAGAAAGACGATTTCTTCTGGATTGACATCACCTTCAGACATCAATCAGCACATCATCAATGTACAATACACTGCATGGAATCATATCATTATCATATCACTGTTTTTTTATGGGGTTTATTAAATCACTAAACATATGTAACATTAAATGCTACTGAGCTCTGAGTGATGACCCACTGTCTGTACTGATCCTGAGCTTAAGTTGACAGGCAGTTCACGCTACAAAACTATTATGTCCCCTTACAAGAAGAAATATCAGATTTCCAAGATATTGTGTTGAATTTGCAGGTGTCATGGAGCTTCATAGCATTTAAAAATCTTGTCAAAAAAACTGACCTAAATGAACAAACAAATCTCATCACTGTATTTGTTTATAAAAGGTATTTCAGCCGTTAACTAGCAATTAACTGTAATGAAGTAAGTAGAATGTAGTAATTTCTTCTACATTCTGAGTGCTTGAATGACATTATGGAAATACTAGCTGTAGCCCCGTCTTATTTGAAAAGTATGAGAAACTGGATACCTTGAGGTGCTCTGGAGATGGGCTGAGGAACGCGTAGAGAGCTTCTGACTGGCACAACCGCTCATCTGTCAGCAGACGCTACAAACACAGACAAAGAGCTAAAATCATCATCAATACTGTTTAGCTGGTCTCATTAACCAGAGGGAGGCAGTGTGAGCACAGAACTGAGTGCTGTTCTCTGGAGGATACATAATGCATTGAAGCTACTGTCAGGCATTAAGACGATTGTGGATTGTGAATTTTTAATGAATATCGACCTACTGAGTCAGCTGTAACACTGTGCATGAAATCTAGAGATCGGATAAACACACAGTTTAAAGTCATGGATGAACTGTTGAATCAGCAACACAAAGGTAAACAATAAGGAGATAAAACAGTTCAACAGTTCAATTATGTATAAGACAAATAAAATAATCCTGGGACAACATCCAGTTTCATATAGCTAAGCCTGTTAAATCACATCCATGATTTAAGGCTCATCTTTATGTTCAAGTTAAGTCTTTTACAGCAGAAAGAAATGCTCTTCACCTCTGCTGTTGTTACATTAGTAGGAATAGTAATACACAGGGTACATACATAAATCCTGAAGTTGAATTGAATACTTTTTAATTCCTTTTTTAATACCTCCTCCATATTTTTTAAAACCAACACGACGTTGAGCTGCAACTGTTTTAGTCACAAACCTTTCTAACTTTTAAACTGATTTTGAGATTTATATACACTCTTGTCCAGTACAACACAATTTAAAAAGTCAACAGAATACATTTAGAGACTCTGATTTGAAAACATCTCTGATTTTTTTAACTGATGCTATCAACAAGCTGTTTTTTGAAAAACTGGGGCTAATCCAAATCTGATGATTTACCCGGTTTTAGTGTCTAGACACCACAGAACCTCCACACACAGTGTTGATGTCGCACAATGTTGCAAACTCAAGTTCAACCAGTCAGTACAGTGAGGCAGGAAAACCTGCCCAAATTCTGTTACTGGCTAAACTGATGGTTTGGTCACCTGGAGATCTGCCATTGATGCAGCCGTGGCGTTTGGTTTGCAGTGTAACGGTGGCAGCAGCACAGAAAGCAGAGATGAGGTTCAATATGAGCAAGTTCTGCACAGATTCGATCACCGGTGATCGGTGCACGGTGCAGCCGGTTAGTTTTCTGTCCGACTTGCTCTAACGTCATGCCTACGCAAGCAACAATAACCTCGTGAGACCAAGGCTGTCGCAGATTTTGGAGCCAGGTGCTGCAGTAAGACTGTAAGACCTCAGGGCATGATGGGAAACACCTGGCTCTCACCTGATCTAAGATCTGGTTCAGGTGTTGGATCAACAACAGGAGTTTTCACTAAATGCTGTGACTTATCAGAAAAGCTGTAGCAGTATTTAACTAAACTGTTTAGTCACCGATTCCTTTCACATCACTAAAATAACATCTGCACTGATGTTTCAGCCCTGACAGTCTAAAAATATGACAGATCAATAATCAAAGTCTATAACTTGTGTTTCCAATGTTTCCCCTACCATTAGATTAGGAAGGTGCCCGCCCCCCCTTGAAGGTCAAGTTAATTGTATGTAATTTAAGGTTCCCTTTCCTATAGAACAGGTCTATATCTCGTCCTTTTACTAAACTAACTAAACAGCCTTGTGTTATTTATCTTGTATCATTTCTGTCTCTACACGGTCACCTTTACTATTCTCTGATCTCTGTGTCACGCGCGGCGGTGCTCCGCCCAATTGCGACACGTGCGCGCACACACACACACACACACCAGCGGTCAGAGCGCGCGCGCTGGAAAATAGGTCGCGTCAAACACCTTCAAATAATAGTTCAGTTGTTCTGTTGACTGCAGTCATTAAAAGAAACTTATGAACACCATAATTCCTTTACGTGTCTGTGTCGGTGTCCGCCCGGAGCTTGAATACTGCTAGAAAAGTTAGAAACTGTCCGACTTAAAAGCGACTTTAAACCACCCCCCTGCTGCCGCCCCCTGCTCTCCTCTGTTTTCCAGGCGCTCTTCATCTTTAACGAGCCTGGATGGAAGACTGCTCCTGACTTCTGACTAGTGCGGTGCACATGCGACAGTACAGTGTTAACCTCCATCCATGTTCTATTTCTGTTTATTTACAAACCGAACAGTAAACCTGTCCATTATTCCATACTACCGACCTGAGCCAGTCTTTAAACGCCGGGTCCTCGAACCACCTGTCTGTGAATTTGCACTTACCCATGAAGACAATGTCTTTAGTTTTCTGAGCGTTAGCAGCAGCCAGTGTTTCAGCGTGCAAACTGTTTGAGACAACGTGCGACCACAGAGTATGACGTCAGCATCACAGACATCGTCTAATTAAAATGAACGAGTCTAATCCCACGTTTAAATAAAGTTACGCGAACTTCAGCAGAGAAATACAGGCGGACTCATAGTTTGAAAAATAAATTGAAAATTTAATACCTAATTAATACTTTTTAATGGCCTTAATTTTTGCTAATGTGATTTACTACCTTTTAATACTTTTTAAAACCCCACGGACACCCTGAATACAGCTTTAGATGCACGTTTGTTTGCTTACCTGGAGGAAGGCATTGAGCTGAGTTTTGCTCTTGTCTAAGAACTTCTGGTCAATGGATTTGAAGGGAAGTTTGCTGAGTGATGGTAACTGGAGTTTCTTCAGTGATGGAAAACACTGTGAAGGAGACACAAAGTTCAAATTAGATTTTACAACAATGAGAGTCACGTAACTGTAAAACTGACTTTGGTTACAGCTCTACAGGTCATTACAAAGAATGTACAGTAGATTCACTGACTGAATCACGACTGTCATCAGATTTAATCAATTTATGATACAGCAAACACATTTATCTATAATAGATCTATTATCAAATCAATAGATATTTTCTACTGTAATACTGTGTAGGAAATTTCCTTCCAGTAATGCTGTGACAGAGTTAGTTGTGAGATGAAGGGGTGAAGCATTAAAGCAGCGAGCCAACAACTAATACATAATACATAGTACATGAAACTACAGTAGAGCTAACGTATGTGCTGCTGACGTTTAAAAAGCATCTGGTGTTGTGTTACCTCAGTGAGTTTGCGGTGCAGCATCTGGAATTCAGTGAGTTTCCTCTGGACGCTCCAGCGACTGTTGGCCGTCTCCTCTCCTTCTACCAGGCTAACGCACACACTGTAGCACGCTACAGTCTCACCTCCTTCCTCTGTTGCCTGAAACACACACACACACACAGTTAAAAACTCAAGTGTAAAGTGACAACTGTACACAATAATAGTTTCATACACTTGTATGTGTTTCTTTTCGCAACACACACTGACTGACTTGAGACTTTCTGGTTACATGATACTCTGTTTAGTTATGTTTGTACCACTTATTACATCAACTTACAAACCAGTGTGTGTCCAACATTTTACACTTGTTGTGCTAACTGATAACAGTCCAAGCCATCAAAAATCATGTTAATGCCAAGGAAAGGAGCATTAAAAACTTTACCTCCGCCAAGGTAATAGCAGCCCTCCAGTGCCCCAGGTTTTCACACCACCAGTCAGTCCTGATGATGTGCTGCTGGAGTTCACTGTGTTCTCTCTCCATGGCTCCAATCTCTTCCTTTAGTTTACTCACTATCTAGAAACACACACGAGAGACACTTTTAAACAATCTGTATTGCAGATATTATTACTGCAATGCAAAAACAGTAAATATGTAAAAAGACTGTAATAGTGTGTAAATATAATAGTGTAGTTATAGGTTTTGAAACACATCAACTTTGGCTAAAATCTATTTCCTAAAAAAAATGCTTCTAAACTGCAGAATCAATCATGTCTTTGTAGCAAATGTGATGACATCACAGTTATGATGTGATGCAACATCGTATTTACATTACATTTATTGACAGAAAGTAAGATGCAGGGAGGTGGTTGGGGTGGATGTAGGGCGTACAATGCGCAGGATTTACAAACTGTAAACCTGTTTTGTCACAGTTGCTTGCTTTGTTACCTTTTTATCTGGTTTTGGGGCGTTCTGGATAGAGCCCAGGGCCTGACGCTTGTACTCCAGTTTGTCGTAGAGTTGCCGGAGTTTAGTAGCAGCATAGCTGGCCTGCTCGTTGATTCCTTTACTGCCTTCATCACAGACCTCCTCCCCTGCATCTAGACCCTGACACTACATACAGACGCATAGAAAAAAAATATTTAAAGACAATTTGTGACAAATGACAAACGTGGGTTTCAAAGAGCATTCAGAAGTGTGTTCATGTATGCATGTCTGACCCCTTCCTCTTTTTCTTCAGTGCTACTCTGTGACTGGTTGTGCTGCTCATCGCGCCTGATCAGTCTGTCATAGAAGTCAGACACCAGGAAGGAGGGGTAGTAACGTTCTCTCATCGTTTCAGCCACCTAGAAAATCATCAATTCATCAATCATCATCAGTTTTTTCTTTTTTTGACAAGTCCGATAATTGCTCTGCTAAGGCCACAGTTTGTGCTACAGGTCACACTTCGCTACTAACAAAAGCAGCAGTTACCTGTTCCTGCAGTCGCACAAAGACTTGTGTTCCTCTGTTCCCCACCAGACTCTGTTGAATCTCCTTGAGTAGAAGCTTCTCCACTGGAATCTCTTTGCTCTCCACAAAGAACTTCTGGTAGATTTCCCCAACTATCTGGGGCACTTCATTCTGTCATACACACATCAACAAATAAATAACCACACAACACGTTTGCTTTTTTCCGCTGTATTATAACCCTAACGTCACAGTACAATACTACCAAACAACTGCTGAGACATACTGTGTTCTGAACACAAAAAATTAAGGAGGAATCCTATTTGTCAAGTAGTTAGTTTTAGTAGAAAAACATGTCATTCATTACTATCTTATTATCCCACTAATACAGTAAACTGGGGGCTTTGTGGGGCTAAACCCTCTGGAATGCGTGTGCAGGTCACCTTATTGGCAGTTTTCAGTGTTTCCACCAGTTCCCAGAAGCTAATCAGAGCCCTCTTATCAACCTTCTCCATGTAAACTCTGAAATGCTCCCTGTAACCTGGATTACACAAGATGTCATCAAACTGCAGAATCTGGATGTAAGAGAGAAAAACACAAAACATAAAGTTCATATTTTGATCCAAAGCACAAACCTCAGCCAAAGTCATGGTAATGTACGTATTCTACAAAAGTTTCTTTCCAAGTGAGGACCACAGCAGCTGCACCACATTCCACACTGTAAGAGTCTTACCTTCTGACTTTGAGGATCATCGCTGTCATCACCCCCCCCTTCCTCATTGTTTTCATAGTTTGGTCCACCGAGTAGACGGATCCGTTTCTCGCATTGTTTCTTAGCAACAGTCAGCTGATTGATATAGCGTTTCATATCTCTGGCCCTCAGCAGGTCTGCCTTCATGGCTGCCGACTCTTTACCTTTTCGCTCTAAGGGAGAGAGAGAGAGAGAGAGAAACGGTGGTTGAAAGGAAAGTGTGATCAAGCTTTAGTGACACAAAAACACAACTACCTGACGCGGAGCAAACGATAACGTTGAGAAATGCTGCTTCTGATTCCTAATCTTATAAATTAATGTTTAAAGCTTTATTTAGAGCATTGTTCAAATCTGTATCAGTTATGAAGCACTTTGAGCACAGTCGCTGGAGAAAACCATAATTCAATACAAGTTTATTTTTATGTATGTAAACATACTATGATTTACGTAGCCCAGAACTACATGTAAATACAGTACTAATCAACTTAACAACAAATGTAATCCACTTTCTCAGTAACTGGTTTAGTCTGCCTCTTTGCTGTGGTATCAAAATCCAATTCACAGAATAAACCATGTCAAAACATCTAATAATAACTTAACTTCCTGTATCAAGCTGCACAAAAAAACGACATCATCTAAATCCTAAACAAAAAGTAAGAAAAACATAAAGCTGTAATTAAAAAACACTCTGGGTGCTGGTGAAATCCTGGCTCTATTAATACATGTAAGCAAAAACAGTCAAGTTTCACACTGCTCTTGTTTGTTATTATATGTCAGTTGAACTTTGACTCTCAGGTTCAGCTTTCATCATCAGTTCTTGGTTTTTAAGCTGACAGGAAGGTGCACTCACTGCCTACAGGCCACATTTTTAAAGGTTTAACATTATGATTTCTTTTAATTGTAGTATTTACCTTTCTGTTTCTTGAGCTGAGGCAGGCTGCTGATGGTGGTGGCATGAATAATCTCTACCACTATCTGATACCTACAAAAAAAAAGATAATTCAAATAAGTCAGTTGTAGCATATGCAGTATATGTACAGTATGTAAACATGGGGAGAACTGAGTCTCCATGTGTTTTCAGAATGTGTTAGATATGCCAGCAACAAATTGAAACTGAGCCAATATTTCTCCAACTAAAAAGACAATATAGCAGCATCATGTCTACCCTGTATTTAGATCTAGTATATTGCTGCAGAGACACTGTCTGTTCCCATGGTAACCCCACAGCAGCAAATAGACTAGTTAGCACGGTGAGGTTAACATGTTTGTCTATATACACAGTATGATTCATTTGCGGAAGTATTTGTGTGTATAGGTCAGTTTATTAAGACGGTGCTGGTGTGTGTACAGTACATGGGTGTGAGCTGTTAACTGTCGTGCCTGAGTTGTGTGAGGAAATTGACATCAGTAGAAGTTGATATTAGTTTGATGAAGTCTTCATAGGAGGCAGCGTAGGTGTAGGTTTTCTTCTGCTGTTCAGCCTGCTGCTCCCTCTGCTCTAATTGAGACAACAGCATCCTGTTGATGGAGTCTGGATCGCTGAGCACTTCCACCAAAGGCTTCAACACTGGACGCACGGATATATGAAAAAGGTAAATAGAGATGTTAACTGAATCATTGTGCGCTCTGACACCACTTCTCTGAAATGCTGTTAAGTTACAGTGAAAAAGACAAACATGGGCAAACACATTCATTCTGTCTGGACAGGTACAGTCAAGAGAAAATACATCTGTATGCCACTGTACTGTAATGAACCCACCCCCAGGCTACTCCATGTCCCTCCCACCCCCGCGCACAGCTCTTCCAGATTGTCACTCTGGCTTTCCTCTCTCTCTCTCCTGCTCTAACCTTTCAACCTTTTAGTGCCTTGTCAATAATGAAATGGTAACAGTGGACCTTTTTCTCAGCTTGTCCTATCAGGTGCACTGAATAACATTAACAACGCCTACATTCCACTGCAGTGTCCACAAAATCCATACTGAAAGTTCACGCGTGCAAAATAACACTGTAGGGCCTTGTAACTGGAACACCTAAATGGATGCAACCAACGCTGACTGAACATCGATTCAAGCCAAATTAAGTCGCTTTCTTTATTTCCCACCACTACGTTGTGGCCATGGCAACAACGTAAGAGGGCAAGAACAAAGCATGTCTGACTTTAGAGTTTGTGTTCAGCAGCTGACCCAATTACAGGTACAGCACGGTGACAGCATTTGTACAACACTCACTGTACCTTTAGTAGTGATGACTTCTGTGAGGCAGCAGCGTAGTGTATGTGACTTGGCATCCTTTTTTGGCAGCAGACATAGCAGCAGTATTCTGGCTACACAGCGGAGGAAGGCCAGCTCCGAGTCCGAACTGACCAAACAGGGATGTAGAGGAAACGGCCGAGCGCACTCCTCTGGTCTGAACACACAAACACACACATGCAAGGTTAAAACCGAGATAGAAACAGAAAGAGACACAGTGAATTTAAAATCTGGCAGAGCTACATGTGAGATCATATTATGAGATGCAACTTCATTGACAGAGCTATCACTGCCATTGTTATTCAGCTGTGTCGCATGTCACTGCCTTTGTTTCTAAAATCTGACTGAAGACACACAGCAGCTACATTTTTTCTTAACTATTGAGGGCAGCCAGACATCTCTGTAGTGTGATCAAATCAGAAGCCTCGCCTGACTTGTCAGGATAATGAAACCAGATAATGTGTGAATCATCACTCTGTCTGTCTGCTCGCTCTCTCTCTCTGTACCTTGCAGATGCTGTCTGGGGAGGAAGAAAGTGAGTTTGCAAGATACCAGTGTTATTTAAGCTGCACTGAACTTCTTTATTTTCTATCTATCTGTGTACATAAAATGACTGTACCGGATATGGACAGTAATAGGAAGGGATTCTTTTTAGTAACACGTGACTAGTACTAGTGATAAAGCCTAAGGACATAATATTTTATCAAATTTCCCATATTGTTTGTGGGTGGGACAGTTAAGCTAATGCCGCTTTCACTATTTACAATTTTGTTATAAATTATAAATTTTTTGTGTAGGTCTTTGTGTACCTTGCAGATGCAGCCTTGAGGTCTGTGAAGTGTGTGTGTAGGATGCGGATGCTGTCATAACATACTACGTTGACAAGGTCTATGTTAGCTAGCCTCAATCTCAACTGCGCAATCATCTGCCACCAGTCCTCTGACAGCATGGCGTACAACTGGCCCTCATCACGGCTCAACGGAATGTACCAGGACTGAATGTAGTCTCTGTAGGCATAGTCAAACACTGGGGAGAGAAGAGAACAGAGTTTATCAGATTGTGAATGCTACACAGACAAAAATAATAAAATGATTTGATTGTATAAAACTGATCATTACATTTAAATTTGGACACTTTTAATGTGTTTAAAGATGCAATCCGTAACATCTGCACTGTCTATTTATTTTCTATAAGCATTGCTGATCAGTGTCGGGCTACTGTTACTTACACAAGAACGACTCGACTTCAACTCTGTTTCATTGTGAAAGCTCTAGTCTCCCAGCTCCCCTGAACTACACAATGTATGTATGCACTAGTTTCATTTCCTCAAAACCCAGGTGCTGCAACACTGATGCAGCAATTGAAAAGTAGTAGAAGCTTTGTCCATCCTTTTTCTACGTCTGCTTATCCTGTGCAGGATCACGGGGCACAGAGTTTATCCCCTCATGTATTGTGTGAGAGCCAGAGTACACCCCCAGACAGGATACCATGACAGGAATGACATGTACAGACTCTCAGGCAGAGACAGGCGACCATTCACACTCCCATTCAGACCTGAACTTTATCAGACTCTGGGAGAAAACCAGTACCACTTTAGACACATGCACAACTCATGCAGAACACATGCAAACTCAGACTGACACAGAAAGGCCACAGGTGGGTGGTGCATTTAAACCCTGTTCATGTGGATCAATTGTTTCCACCTCAGAATTGGGATCTTTAACTAGTGCTAAAAATACTGCATGATTTTATCTTAAGAAGGTAAAAGTCATTAATTTAATGAACTGCTCAACTCACAGATGTGTGACGTATGTGATGAGCAGTCATTAGCTTAGTCATTGAACTGCTTCATGTTAAGAGCCACAGTTTTGATTCCATGGCCCTTTTTATACAGTCCCCTCCAAATCATTTTAAAAGCTGTGACTTATTCCCTTCATTACATCTGAAGCTTGTTAGATTTTGTGCCTGTCACCTGTTTGCTGTGATTTGATTTATTCTCCTTGTGTATGTTACCAGTATACAATACAGTAGATGTACCACACAATCAGAACAACAGTCACCTCTCACAAAAAAAACTAATAAAGATAAATTTTTACAAGTGATTTTTATGTATTTACTAATCTGACAATAAAAATAAGGTAACCATGTCAACACACAGTGGAGAAACTATTTTCATCTAAATAACTGATGCAGCCATTTTGACTGTGAGCCTAATTTTGTTTTCAGAAACCTGTATCACACTATGACCACAATGAACCTTTTCAAAACACACATGGGAGCATGTGCAAATACACACCCCCGTTGTAAATCCTGAAGCCATCTGTTACTTGGCAGCCAGAGATGCTGTTCCACTAGCTGTGCCTGTGAAGAATTTTATGTATGTATGCTGTTCGCCTGTTGTAATCCACTGTGAGTGGGAGGGGATGAGTGACACAGGTCACAGTGACTGACCGAAAAAGAGCTCCATCAGTCAGCAGTTCTCACAAAAACAGAAGTTGATTATTTTTCCACTAGAGTGAAAGAGTGGAGCGTGAATGAAGAATGAAGGGTCTTATGTTACAAACCTAACAGCTGATTGTGATAAGAATAATCATTTTTTATAGAATTTTGGAAGAGAGTTTTTACTTAGAATTGTATTATGCTGTATAGTGACAGATGTTTCTATTATTTAGTCCACCCATTTATATCAGTGGAGCTGGGGTACATAGCAGAAACATCTTCATATATATTGTATATATTGCATTGTGCAGTTCAACAGTAGCACAAACTCCACTTTGTGCTACTTTTACACAGTGATCAGAAGTGCTGACCAAAATGTCTCCATAGGTATTTACATAAATGTCAACATGAGATGGACATAAAACACCTTAGAGGTTGACCTGTTACCTTCCTTCAGAGTTTTGTCCACATTGTGCGACACTACCACCCTCCTGCTCTGACTTGACTCCTGAACTGGCACTGAAAAGCGAGCCTGAAAAACAACAGGAGCAAGATCACTTCACTTCAATCAAAGATGGGGACGACAGCATAAAATTAGGAAACATTGAGCAACAACAGCAAGGGGAGGAAGATTAAGAGCTGTGTGTTTAATAAGCCTAAAATCCTGACAAACAAGGCAACCCAATTTTGTCGTAGCGCATACAACATGTCGACTAGGCGGATGCTTGTGACAATATTTCTGCACTGTCAACATCAATAAGTCATCAGTGCACAGCAAGAAAGGCAGCCGCTGGGCTATGGCTGTCTGTTAAGGCAAGCCACCAGCCAGTTGCAAGCACACAATCACTTCCCTTGAAGAATAAATCGCCATAAATGTGTGTGTGTCTGTGCATGTTTTAGTGTGTGTTAAAGTGTGTCCAAATCCAGCAGCACGACTCTGCCTCATCTATTATAGAAAAACACAGTGACGATCCGGGTCAGGGAGAGGAGATGATAGAGGGGAGAAGGATGGGGAGGGGAGCAAAATAGCTGAGAGGGAATAGGATGAAGCAGCAAAGGCAGACAGCTGGGGATGCAAAAATGAAAAAAATACACAACTCTAATGAGTATTTTTAACATCTGAGATTTGGGTCACCCTTATTTTTACATGTACTCAAGTCTGAGGATGTTATAAATAGATGTGACAGAGGTACAACTATTTAAGTGTACATTTTTGTCTATCAAATAATTCCAGCAGTACCTAGGACATGAGGTCGTGATTAATAATGTGATGTGGATCCGACATCATAGGGGTCTGGCAGAGCATGCACATGAGTGCAGTAAACTGTATATGAGCAATGAGTTTGAACTAGGAGAAAACCAGAATCTTACCATGAGCTTGCTGAAGAACTCCAGCTGTGCCGCTGACTGCCTTCTGTTTCTGTCAAAGCAACTGACTTTGAGAGGACTCTTTTTGACTAGCAAGACAAAGCTCCCGGCCAGGAAACACAGCAGGGCGAATGACACATAGATGAACAGCTTCAAGAAGAAAGAGGTGAGGGTCAGCCCCCCCCATAACAGCTGAAAAACTACTGCTGCCACCACGCCCAAGCAAAAAGCCGGGACGAAGTGAATGGAGGAGTTGACAGAAGAGGTGGAGGTGTCAGACATGGGCCCCTCTTCCTCTCCCGTACTGCTGCTCCCTCCTGCCAGTGGTGTAGTGGTAGTTGAAGGGGTGAGCATGCTGCGACCCCAACATCCATATATGAGTCACTACTAGTTAGGCTCCAAAGTTGGTCCTTTAGTCTATATGCCAGGCCACAGCGGTAGGTATACTGTGTGCACTCGTGTATACCCTCGACTACAACCCTGTCTCCAAGAAGAGGCATCCCCGCTCTGACATCTCCTCACCGACATATGCCGCTATGTTTTCCCCGCTCCTAGCATCGACTCGCCCGGCGGCCACAGGCACGGAGCCCTGTCAGCTTCTTCATTCACGACAGAGTAACCCAGGCAAAAGAACAGGGCACCGGGCTTGTCCTGGAATAGGCGACAGGAGCTGGTAGTCGCCCAGAAAGGAGACAGAGAGTCACCCGGGGTGATGGGATGGATGGAGCAATAATCACCGTCACCTTGGAGACAAATAGGTGCACGGGTAGCTTAGTGACTGTTGGTAACTAACTGGGCTAGCTTTGCTAAACTAGGAAACCAGAGTAAGTTAGTGTTACCTGCTTTAAAATGAAATAAAAAACCCATAAAATACAAATAAAAGCCAGCAAATAATTTCAAACTGCTTTATGGTTGGGCTACAAAGCTAGTTACTGCCATAACGACAGCTAACAGTAGCTAACTAGCTTGCTTGCCAAGTAACCAACTCAACATCAGCTAATGTTAGCTTACTTACCTATCGTTAAAAAAGGTGTACGATTATCAACGCTACATTGTCGCTATTCCCTGTGTAAGAGCTGTATCGGAAGCTTTGCAGTGATGAAAAAAAAAAAGTGTCATACACGCAGCGACAAAATGTGTCAAGCACAAACAACAAGTAACTGATATTTTCCTCGAGCTCCAGCTGACTGCAAACGTCTCAGACTGAACGTGAGGGCTGTCAGCCAATCAGCGGCGGTGTTAACCACGAATGGTGCGCGTTTTTTACTTACTGAGACTGTCGGCATAGGCGGGATTTAAATGAGCATTGCTGTGGATGTACTGCAATGGAGAAACACCGCCCAGCAGGACAGTAACACAATATAATCAAGTGTACAGCCAGATAAAGAAGCTAGAGCCCTAGCTGCCTCTCTTCTGTGACGTTTGTTTTTTCCTTGTCAATTGCTCTTTACTGTCAGAGATGATAAAAAATGATTTTTATTTTTTATTAAATGGCATATAGTGCAAATAACAACAAAAACACAATGATAATACAACAACAACAATAATGCTTGTGATTAGAAGTTCTTTTATTACAAGTATTATTACTAGTATTATTGTTACCAATGAAGACATCAGCATGAAATAATTCAATGATCACACTGTAATCTTGTTTTATTTCTTGAATCATGGTTATAATGCATATAGCAAAGAGATAAGATTAAATGTAAATTTGAGAGCTGGGTTGTTAATAAACTGTAAGAGTGACATAAAGTACAGGGTTTACTGAAATAAGAAATAAAAACTCACTATTTTTATGTTCTGTTCTTTGTTGGCATTAATGTAATCACATCCCTTTAATCAAAATGTTCATGGTACATAGACAATTTGTTTATGTTTGTTATATTTTTGAGAATAAAATCACATGCTGATTTATCACATACTGTTATTTTAAGAAATCACTAGCATCACTGGTCACAGCCATATTAGGTGACATGATAATGGCCCCTTTCACTGCCTCCTTTTCTAATGTTTCTTCCTGTGTCTGGTACTCACACTGACATCAGATTTCCCTTTCCTCCACTTAAACACAGAGCTTTGTGTGCATGCTACTTCCCCTTGGGATCTACACGTCTCTAAAACACGGGGGGAAGGTTTCACAAGCAAAAAGTATGCACCAGCTATAGGTTCACTGTAGAGTTAATGTATCATTTACACTTTCAGGGGAATGTTTATTTACTGTGCTCGATCATTGCTTCATAACATTACATTTTCAGTATGTTCCAATATGTTTTTAGTTGTAAAACATTTTTAACACCAATCAATATCATGCAAGAACTAATCATTTTTGCCCACAAGCAAAGATTTGGTATGCACTCATGCTTGATTTAGGAAGGCGGACTGTGATTAACAGCATTGGGGTCGTCAGTGGGATCCACTTTAAAGTCAGTGGGTCGCAGCTTCATGATGCTGGTCTTCAGAGAGTACCACCATCCTCTCCAAGTATACCAAACTACACCATCATCTGTCAGTGCACTGTAGTGACCATCGTGGTAGTATATGCCATTAAGATGGGCCGAGTGACACCTGGGTAAAGTGAGAAATGAAGAAATTCTATTTTCCCTGTAATGAATGGCTGTGAATGGCTATGTGTTTACATATATAACAGAGTGTATCGTATGTGTCCTGTCTTGTGGATGGGCAGACAGTCTAATTACAAAAACCCATACTTGTTGAACCACCAGCCTCCTTTGTCTTCCTGCGCACAGTTTGCTTTGTAGTTATCGTTGTCCTGGTCGTAGGTGCTGAATTTGATCCCCTGGTGACTGGCCCACTCTGACACACCCACCTGGTAATTTCCAGACAGAGCATCTCCAGCTGTACCCACATAGTCTCCAAAAGTAAGTCGGTAGTGATCCTGCAGGGGGTAACAAGAAGGAAAAGCTGGTCAATCTGCATTAGTAAAAAAAATGTAAGGAATAATTCAACATTTTGGTAAATCACAATTTAAATGTTACACCTGGTAATTACAGAGCTTTTGAGGCATTGGTAGGTGGATTTTTTTATTTTTGGACAAAGGCCAGCTATTTGTTCCTGCTAACTGTCTTTACACTAAGTTAAGCTACACTAACCAGCAGCTGGTCATAGCTTCATATTAATGTACACATACTGTATATGAAAGTGATCTTCTCATGTCAGGAAACCAAATACTTTCCCATAATGCTGAATTATACGTTAAGACAGTACACAACAAGAAAGAAGGAAACTGTAAACAAAAACACACAAAAAGATCATTAGATGGGCCAAATTTGTGCAGTCTTATGCAAAATCAACCAAACCAAACAATGTGGTCTGATTTCTAAGCTTTTTCCTACACCAGTCAGCATCAACTACGGCGCTGCACCTTTTCATCTGCCACATTGAAGTTCTTGTACTCGGCGTAGCGCTGATTACCATCAAAATCTTCCAGGTTAATCCGCAGAGAATAATTTCCTGGAACAGACATAAACAATGAAAGACTTGAGAAAATGAAAAACATATCAGCACAAAAGACAAACAAAAAAAGTAGTGGGTTCTGTAATTTTACACATAAAGGGTCCAGTTTGCTTTGGTGTTTTTATAATTTTCTGTAGAGCATTATTATCTGGGAGCAGGTATAAACCAGGAATCACAGTGGTTTGTAATACTTTCAACTGTCAAAAATTAACAGCTATTGAATCTTTGGTCTGACTATCAAACTATCAACAGCAAACACAGCAGAAGTACACAACAGAATGTGACGTTCACATTCCAGTATGAGATAATCCACCAGGAATGCACACTTAGATGTTCATGATTGACCAGTGTAGTACTTTGCCGGATGATTTTATGTTGCATTGCAGAAAATTCTTAATCAGATAAATCTTTCTTTCCACACAATGCTGCACGTTTTTGGCAGAACCCCCAGTGGTGCCAGCCACCACTATGTAACACACTCCCCTATTTAAATGAACATAAAGGGCTGGGTTTTTGTTATGTTTTTTCATGCAGAGTGAAAGTCTGAATGCAGCCTTAAAGTTGTTTTTTTAGACTTCCAGCAGACAAGGAGCAACATTAGCTGCTGAATGCTCCTTCATGTCCACTTGACAGCTACATTTGTCTTTCAGCTTTTGTGTGCTGGCCAGGAAACACACAGTAGGTTTATCAGAGATTTGCTTGAAACAACAACTGTATCTGGACATTAGGCTGATAAGAGCAATGAGGGTGAGCCAAAACAGAAAGGCTGTGGGCCTGAAAACCAAAACAATAAGCTGCTATATGCTAAAAATGCCTCATAGAGCTGAGGGGTACTGAAGGGTAGAGTGATGACGAATTGTGGGTTTGTCAAAATGAGCAAATCTTTTTCCATTATGCATACTAAGGTAATCCATAGTCGACATAAAAAATGAGTTGTGCAGCTTTAAAGGACAATGTTTAGTGAATGGTTTTTAGAAGTTGTGTTTACCTTGTGTAGTGATGTAATGCAGGTTGTCATTTCCAAGCCAAAACTCTCCTAGTTCTGCATTCATGTCTCCAAAACCATCCTTATATTCCGCCCACGACCTAGATAGATAGATAGATAGATAGATAGATAGATAGATAGACAGACAGACAGACAGACAGACAGACAGACAGACAGATAGATAGATAGATAGATAGATAGATAGATA
>JAUMHL010000002.1:3832717-3842753 GCA_032362345.1 Sandelia bainsii | reverse complement strand
TAGATAGATAGATAGATAGATAGATAGATAGATAGATAGATAGATAGATAGATAGATAGATAGATAGATAGATACAGATTCTTTTTTCAATTATTTTACACTTCTTAGGCTTCAGACACACCTGTTAAATCTCTCTGTTCCATTGATCCGTCTCTGTATGACGGTCCAGCCACCTCCATCACTCATATCACAGTACACTCTGACCGGAGAAGAGCTGCCGTGGGGTCGGATTCTGTAGAAACCACTTGATTTGGAGCCAAAACTAAACAGCTGGGAGCAGTCTAACAAGGATACACATACACACACTGTATATTCCACATTGTCTGGTTCCTGCTTTTACAATATGATCCCTAAAAGCAGATATTTTCAGCTTGGTTTTCTAAATGCTGTTTTCCATTCCTGAGGCTGAGGACCTCGCTGACCTGAGTACTGGGTGTCCTGGCTCTGGTCTACTCTGCCTTTGTACTTGTTGCCAGGTTCGTTCAGCAGCTTTAATCTGTGCAGGACGAGTTCTTGCTTCTGAAGCTGGTCCATCAGAAGCTTCTCCTGTCCCCGCAGACGAGCCATCTCCTCCTGGCAACTGTCTGACGCCTACACTCATAGAAACACATTTGTATTGAAGTGTTCGTTTTTGTTCATTCATAGTCATTCTCTCACGCTGATATAAAACACAGAGTGAATGCATTGAGTGAACAATGTATCCAGTAGTAATAGAGAAACATAGTAGTCTGCAGGAAAACTACAATATTTTAGGAATTGCAGGGTATCTCACATGTTAAGGTCAGGAAAAACCTGCATAAATCAATCAACAACACACACATAGAAACATATGTAATCACCCACAGTGATAAACATGCATTAAGGTGGGATGACATATTCCAACATGTGGGAAAAATACACAAATATTTGCACTGGCACAGGTTTGCAGAAATGTAGTCAAGGTTATTCGTGACCTAAAGAATTTAAATATCTTCAAATGAAATGCAAAAGAGCAAAGCTAACTGAGTCTCATTGCAGGGTACTTACGCTGAGAGGCTGACAGCAAGCTGTGATGACCATCAGGCCTGCGAGCAGCTGCAGTGGGCTTCCCATTCCCTCTCTTTCTCTGTTCAGATAACTCAACGCTAAAACGTCCGAGACAGAAGAACGCCTGCTTGTCAGAGTGCAGCTTTGTCTGTTTTATCTGATTTTTTACCCAGCAGCACTGTTAGATGTTCTCCACGCTTGGGGCAAACGAAGCCTTGGCCAAAAAGAACAAAAAAACGACCAAATACCTGATTCTCTACAGTCAGGTTAAAAAAAAAACTATGCAGGGAATGTCTAGATGCACATGTGCCAAAAAGACAGACTTTTGGGAAAAACATCCTTTTATGGGCTAATACAGGAGAAAAGACAAATACGTATTGCTTTTTCATGTTAGGAGAAGATAACGTAAAAAAACTACAACTACATCCTTCTACAAACATATCCCTTTTATTAAAGGAGACACTATCAACATTATCAAAGGTTGCTCGGCATCCACATATCTGTCTGTACTCTGCCATCTGTCTGTTCTCCACTTGCCAGCTCTTTCATAATTCCCCAGTCCTGAATGCTCACTTATCGACTGTGTCATTAACAGACTGGAGTAGTCACTCGGCGACGAGCGTTATCGCGCCGCTTCTGATAAATCTTGCAGCCGGCTAAATGCCGCCGAAGGTCAGGTCTGAATAATGCAGCGAGAGGCATTTTATGTCGAAGGATCACGAAGGAGTGAATCATGTGGCAGTTAACTGATTATTCCAGAATGAAGGAGACACATATTCGGTCTGGCAAAGGCAGGCTTTAATAGCAACGTGGACACAGTTTCAGACATTGAAGGACAAGTTTTGCGAGGTATGTGGTACACGTGGGTATTCAAAAGTCACACACAACACAAAGTTGCTGTCACACATGATGTAAAGTCTGCAGTACAGTTTGAGAAACACACTTATTTCATTTCTGAGCTGGATGATGAGCATGTAGCTATGGCTAGTAGCAAGTTAGCTTAGCATAACAGCTGGTATACAATTCATTGTCCTTGCTTGGTTACCAAACGGAAACTGGTTGGTTTTGCTTTTTATGTAGTTTAACATTTTGATAAATGGTTCTACTTTCTTACTAACAATTAAATTAAATACCACTCTCATGTTTTAGCACTAAATGTGTAGCTAGACCAAGCAGTAGGTTAGCATCAAGACATGAACACAGATTTTCCTAGTTTAATCAAGTTTTTACTTTTCAATTTATGATCAGATTAAAACAATTGGACATAACTTGATCATCTGTGAGCTTTAGAGATGGTGGAAGGTGGAATTCTGTATCTTTGAACAGTGCCAGGCTAGTTAATTTTTTCAAGCAGGGCTAACCAACTGCTGACTGTATTTTTAGATCTACGGTATGCACACAGTACCAATCTTCTTATTCAACTCTAGGCAAAGAAATGAATGGGAACTTCACACAATGTAGAATCCTTTAACATAAATATCAAAACAATCCTCAGATTTTATGATCTAGAGGTATTATTTTAGTTTGGATAACCCTACTTACAGTAGTGCAGAGACATATAATGTGTAGAGGATGAGAAAAACAATTATAATTTCTTTCAAAGTTGTCTTTTATCAGGCCTAAATGACTGATGTAAACATTCATCTGGCTTCAGCAGCTACCAGGTGGTCATCTGACTATGCAGGGCTTCAGTTTCCGAGGTCACGGCACTGGTCAGTGATCCTAAACACACACATACACACACAAATAAAATATTAATACAAATATTATATATAATATAATATTATATATTATTTAGAATAGGATAAAATATTATATATAATATTATAATAAAATAACAATAAAAATCTATGTTCTTCTATCTATTTTCACCCACCATTTCACTGATACTACATCGTTTCACACAGAAAAGTCAACATACAGTTTTGGAAAAATCAACAGCTGTTGGACTTTGGAGCCCTGGATTGAATAACTAGTCAAACCTCCTCTAGCAGCAATAACCTCAGACAAGCCTGGACAATGTTCCAGAGGACTTCTGGACCATTCCTGTGAGGTCTGAACTGCCCTCTTAAAGTCGGTCCACAGCATCTCTTGGGTTAATGTCTGGACCACTCCAAAGGTTGGACTTTCTTGCTGTATCACTGAGTTTCTTGTGAACTTCAGCTAACCACTCTGACATGATCCTGTGCCTGGACCCTGTGTTTTTGCTTGATAGCATATAGCCAGAACATTTCTCAAAATGTGGTCATGGGTTATTTATGAAATGAGCTGCCCTTGTTCTTTTAACTTTACATTCTGTGTCCTAACCCTAACCAAAACCAGCTAATGCAGCAGTATATAAATTAAATTTCAAATGATAGCTGGCACCTGTCTTCTCTTTGTGATCTACTGGTGTTTTTTATTTCCTTTATAATCAACATCATCATCATCATCATCATCAGTCATTATTACATTCATACTGATTGTTGAGTCTCACCTTCAGGTCTAAGTCAGACTTCCTCTGGTTACCATGAGCATCTCTCCTCTTTGTTAAAGCTTTGTCAGCCTTTCCTAAACAAAAGAAAAAGGGAAACAAATGCTACCAAAACTAGCATTACTTACAATATACCACCACCATCATTACTACCATTCCTACTACTACCACTACTAATGTTGTGCCACTAATACTGTTAATTATAATAATTAAAAGATAAAGCAGTACCTTTGATACCCTCCGATTGCGTCAGCTGTGAGAACTCAGGATCATCTGGTTGAACATCATCAGACTTCTTATAGTAATACTGTTCTTCAGGGGGCCCAAACCTCTATATGCAAACACATTCATGCACAAATACACACACATCACAGAATTAGTTGTTTTGTTGCTGCCTGTTTGGGTCCAGACCAGCTGTCACATCGTTCCTCATATAATTCTAATCCCAGACAATGATACACACAGACATGAACAAATTTACCTTGTCAGGCCACATGAAGCTTATGAAGAGAATGACAGGAAGGCCAATGGTGAACACATAGACACCCCAGAGCCAAGGGCGCTGATGGGTGGCCCGTAGGAGGCTCTCTATGATACCCAGCTAGAGTGCACATACACAGATTTTATAAGTCAGTAGTTACAGCATAAAATGATGTCTACAGTACATCCAATCTAGTGCATACTGCAAAGTTACAAAAATGTAGAGAAGAAAGAAATAGTATGGAGGTTAAAGATAAAAATCAAGTGTCTGCATGCTAATAACTCGACCACAAAATGATCATGTGAATCAAAAACCTTACAAAAAAGTAGTTCACAAGAAAGACTATAAAAACTACAGTAGGTGCAAATTAATCTGTCATTTGTTTGAGGGCATTTATATATCTGGGCATTAGGTGGCGTGTGAGGTCAGTGGAGACTGGAGAAACTAGAAACAGGTGTGCTCACCGTGTAATGCTTGTCTACATGCAGTTTGATTTCCTGTGTTATGAGGTCAGTATGAGGGAAAAGTAAAGAAATGTGTTGTGTTGGTCCATGTGAAACTGTAGGACCCTGGTTATGGAGATTTGCAGAGTTCAATCACTTTGGTTTTACTCTAATCTGTGGTTAAATTCTAACCATGCACCTTGTGTCAAACATAGATCTGAAAAATAGTACAGAAAACTAAGTAGTCAAGGTGCATACAGTTATTAAGCAAGCCTTCAGAGCCATAAAGACATAAAACTTCAAACCTATAAAAAGTGTGTATTATGTCTGTGTATTTGTGTTGATGTCAAAAAAAGATTTTACAAGGGGAAAAAACAATCTCTTGCTAACAACAATTAATAGATTAAGGTTATTCAATATGAAAAAAAAAATCTAATAAAATCAGTCTTACCCCAGGTGCAGCAGACACTGGTGTCACAGTGGCCACAAGCGTCACACACAGCAACACAAAGCTGATCTTCATCTCTGAAATACACACTTTAATGTGCACACACACACACACACATTTGCAGCCATTACAAACACAGTAATAATCAATATGCCATATGTGTACGCAAGCACAAACAGGAAACACACTCAGGTAAGTTTGCAGATGCAGACCATTATCGAAGACTTTGACTGAGAAGTGAAGAAAAAAACATGTCTTCTATTATCATCACTTTTTCTACATCTGTTACACAACAATCAGGCTGGAACAGTGAGGTAAAAGACAAAATAAAAAGAGGAGGATAAATCCAGACAGATTCAATCAAAAACAATTTAATGACTGAAAAGAGGCACGCACAAAGGACAATGGGGAAACAGGGTGGAACAAAAGAGACGGAGCATTAAAAAAAGAGTGAAAGAAGTGAGAGTAAAAGTAAGAGGAGAACAGAGGAAGCAGACGACCAGACAGTGTGTTTCTACCTTTCTAACAGTGATTTGTCACAGTTTCCACAAGTTCCTTAGAAAGTTGCTTCCTGAAATCTGAAAGTCATGTGATGTTGGACTTTGGTCCCAAGCAACTAGTTAATAACATACACATACACACACACATACTCACTCACACAGTCTTTCACACATTATACAAAGCAGTTGTATCATTGTCATGCTCAAAATAAAGAGTCGGGGTTTACACAGTGTTTACGCAGTATTTAGTAGTATTTTAATAATAAGCTGTTGATATATGATTAAGTAAAGTGTTTGACATAAAAAGCATTGAAAAAAGCAATGTCTGAAACAGAAAAACAAAGGAACAAGGGTTTTAAAAAAGGAAATGCCAAGGTTCCCACTTCTTCCCACTTTGCTGAGGAAAAATATGAATGTAATCTATTTGATAATAAATTGCTTTAATTGTTTCACTTGCAGTTATATTGCAGGAATGTAAGGCATTAAATCTTCAGTAGTCAGCACTCTTGCTAATGTGGAAACATCCTATATTGCTTTAAGTTAGAGTGGATGACTTGAGAGAACAATGACAAGACATAGTTTGAAATGTTGGGAGTTAGATTTTTTCCAAAATGTCAAACTATTTGTTTAAGTTAAAAAAAAAACTTTATATGCTATGTTATGATATGAAGTAATTATCAGGTATATGATAGTGTTTTATGCACCTGGATTTGACAATCAGATATCAGATGGAATAAAAGATGTAATGCAATTTAAGAACCATGTTCATTTAGACCGTTATAGCAATCAGGCAATTACGAGCACTGATAGAGATTTTATGCCCCCTAGTGGATGAATATATAATTAGGTATAGCTGTACAACAACACAAATCAGGTGGACAGTTTTTCAATCTAATGATGTTCCCATAGTGGCTGATTGGTTAGGATCTGTGTTAGCAACTTGTGAATGCCTGAATAAACTACTAGGTTTTAGACTTTCTTTGTGGCATTGTATGGTTTATTTTATTTTATTTTATTTAGTTTCTGTTCAACTGTTAAATGTTTTTCTTGGTTTAACTTTTTTCTATACATTCTTTTGTTGAGCTGTATTACATGAAAGTTACTATACACATAAATTAATTCAACATACATTTATAGGATGTTATTCTCCGTAAGTTAAAATGACAGACATTAAGGTAGCTTCAAAACAAAATACAAATACAGAGTATGTGGAACTGTGTCAAATACTGAGCAGTTAACTTCAAACAAAAATAGAAGTTTATGGTGCTTTTTATGTCTTTTCCCATTTTTATGAAGAAATAAACATTGCTTTGTGACGTTTCCATCAGAGCCGGATGTTGATTTCACTGCGCGCTCCTTCACCGCCGGAGACACTCTCGTTGCCGTCGGCGTCTGACAGGAAACCGCTGCCTGTTGCTACTGTGGTAAGGTTATGTTCAAGGGCTGTGATTCGCTGTTTTATTCGAAGCTGGGAAGAGTTGAACTCACTCTGCAGACGGGCTAAACATGTCTGAAATCAACGTTTTCATTATCATACTTGTAATTACTGTTTGGAACATATCAATAGCACCATCAGCTGCAGTTGTATGTAATACTGAATTGACAATACAGACCTGCAGTCGATCCAGGCTAGTTTCCAGCCTCTCCACCTGCTCCACAAGATCTTCCCCAGCAGAGACGTTGACTTCCTCCAGAAGTCCCTCCTTCTGCAGGATGTTCCTCCCCCTCTGCTCCAGCTGAGCCCTGGCATCTGGAAACTCCTGAAGTGCCTCCATCAGGTCTTGTTTGGAAAGGCAGAAGAGGTCTGAGTATCCCAGACTGCGAATATTAGCCGTACGCCTGTTTCCCATCTTGCTGCCACTGATGTTCAAGATGCTGATCTCTCCGAAGCAGCTTCCTGCTGTCAGAACAGCCAACTGGGTGACTCCATCCTCCCCTACTACTGCCAGTTTTCCATCTTTAATTATGTACATCTCTTTACCTACATCTCCCTTAAAACAGAGAGAAAATATAAGTCAGAACTTCTAACACCAATACTGCCCTTTAAACAGAAGTGCACAAGAACAGTAAAATAGCCAGTTATAGCACTAGTAATAATATAGGTAAATACCAGAGGTGGGTAGTAACGAGTTACATTTACTCCGTTACATTTACTTAAGTCACTTTTTGAAAAAAATATACTTCTAAGAGTAGTTTTACTGCACCATACTTTTTACTTTTACTTGAGTAGATTTGTGAAGAAGAAACAGATGAGAAATGTCACAGTTCAAACATACATATGTTACCTACAGTAGGTGTTGGTATCAAAAGCTTTATGTTGTGAGAAAGTGAGATTTGGAAATTTGTGTTTCTTCTTAATTTGTTATTTTGTAAAGATGTTATTTATTTTTACTATTTTTTTTATTATTCAGAAATACCAGAATTGGCACATTATTTTATATTTTTGTTCGTCTGATTACATAATTTCTGAAAAAAAAATTTAAATCAGACATTACGATCAAACAGTTTCTCACTACTTGAGTAGTCTTTTCACCAGGTACTTTTTTACTCTTACTTGAGTAATTTTTTGGATGACTACTTTTTACTTCTACTTGAGTAATATTATTTTGAACAGTTATTAATAACAAGCCATATAAGAAATAAATATGTTTTTGACCACTCGCTGTGCTATGGAACAAGTATGTGTATGTGACGCTACAGACATGGAGGAAGACTGCAACCTTGCAAGCATAGATATAAACAAAACATAATGCAAAATATAAAAAAAAAAATCAGCTTTGCAAATGATTTATGAGGAAGAAAATGCATTCAATGCTTGTAAGGACCCATGAAAACACAATATGCACACTGAGTGTAAATGTCTGTTTGTTTTTAAGAAAATTCCACAGGGGATCTTTAACTAGGAGAGCTAGTGATCAGAATACCAGCAAGTGTACAATGCTAGTCTTACAGCAACCAACACTGCTTAAAGTTGGATTGCTGCAAGGACTACAATGAAGTTAGCCAAGTGAAAGACTTGGCTAAGTGTTGGGCGACTAGCTTTAATAAGAATAAATTAACTGCTATGTTTGTTCCTAATTAAATACGTACAATATGTCCCTGAATAGCACCAGTAAAAGTACTACTGACCTTTCTACAGATGTAGTCTCCAGGACTGAAAACCTGCGGTCGAAGTTTTAACACTAATTCCACAAGCAGGCCAGCCTCACAGTCCTGGAAAATACGCACCTGTGTCCACACATAAAAACATAAGTACACACAATGTCCGAGATGTTTCCACGTATTGGCAATGGTACTGTACAAGAAGAAAAACCTTACACGAGAAATAAAACCACTTTGTCAAATGAAACTGCAAAATTTCACTTTACCTTCTTCAGTGTATCCAGGTGAACATTAATAGCAATCTCTGCTCTCAGTTTATTGGGAAGGCTCCTCAGCACTTCCTGTTCATCTATTGTCTTCTGATTGGTCCAGAGATAGTCAAACCAGCGGATGACGCGCTGCTCTAGCACTTTGCTGACATGTCTGAAGTGCATGTAGTGTTTCAGGGCATCTACGCGACTCTGAAAGGTCACTCTTGTGGCATTCATATTCGAGATCATGGATCCAACATTTCCCACAATCGACGCAAAAATCAGAACACCAACCTGGGACAGAAATACCAGAATGAGGTGCTTTGATAAACTGGAGCAGCTGATTCACATAATACAGGGCAGATTATTCAAGGTAAGTTCATATCAGCTAAGTTACATGATTGCTATGGACTTACCAGAAAGTCAAATATCAAGAACAAATATTCCTCATCTCTAACAGGGGGAGGTGTCTCCCCAATGGTAGTCAGTGTTAGAGTGGACCAGTACAGACAGTATATGTAACTTCTGGTTAGTGAGCCAAATTCAGGATCAGATGCATTGGGATAAACCCAAGAATCAGAGCCCAGTCCCAGGACTTTGGAGAAGCTGTAGTATCCACAGGCATTCCAGTGAATGATGACCAGAATGTACAGAACAAGTTTACAGATACGGAAGGCGTTGGGGTAGCCCGTTCGTGTTTCTGTACGTTCAAAGAACTCAAACAGGCGTGACAGGCGCAGCAGCCGGTTGAATCGAAGAAGAGGCGTGTAGCTGATCCCAACAGTCAAATATAGGAGATCAGTTGGAAGGATGGAGCAGATGTCAAGCTTACACTGTAAGGTTCGAACGTAGGTTTCTCTCAGACGCCGCACCTCTTTCACCATCAAGCCTTGATCCAAGAAACCTTTATAAACATAAATGAATGGGTGAGCATAGATGTCTCAATGATGACAAATGTATTGTGAGTTAAAGCCCAGATTCAGGAAATCTGCACAAACAAATATATAGTACATATACAGTTCATCCCAAAAAAGGTTTTTCAGTGGCAACTGGACTTGTTTTAGTTCCTTGACGACGTTTCGCCCTCTATTCCAGAGGGCTTTCTCAAGTCTGACTGACTGGTAGGAGTAGCAGGTTTATAGACCCTGTGGAGTCCTCAAGTCGTTTGTACTTGATGGTCACCTGTGGGTTGTTGTTCCCTCTGGCTTTCATGTATGTCACTGTGACCACCAGAGCCAGGGTGTGAACAACTGTGAAACCGCCTGGGTACAGTTGAAAGAACTGCATCGTAAGTGGGTGATAGATTATGCCT
>JAUMHL010000002.1:3792309-3823739 GCA_032362345.1 Sandelia bainsii | reverse complement strand
TGCATGTCTTTGGATGGTGGGAGGAAGCCGGAGTACCCGGAGAGAACCCACGCAGACACGGGGAGAACATGCAAACTGAACCCGGGTCCTTCTAGCTGTGAGGCGACAGTGCTAACCACTACACCACCGTGCCGCCCACCTGTTTATTCAATTGCATATAATCACACTACATTAAATATTAAAATAATGTAAAACATAATTGTACATAACTTTTTTGCAAGATAAATATATTTTTTAACATATTTAATGGCGACTGGCCAGTTGTAAAAAGCAAACTGTAGAAAACTGCTCACATTCCAAGAAACTCCAAGAATTACAGGCATCACTGGAGCTTTCTGTTACCTTAATATCTCCTGAAAAGTTTGATATGGACATGCCAGCTTTCTTTAAATGGAAATTGGCCCAGCGCAGCAGCAGCTCCTCAGGACTGAGTTTCATCAACGCTTCCAGGCTCTCCCCTTCTTCTAGCAGCGCGGCAATAGCTGTAAGACAGAAAGACTGTAAGACTGTGGGGGTAGAGTGACCGGTGGATAAAATTCAGCTGGAAGTAGAGATACTGTCTTTATCTGTTAATTCAAGTAAAGTAATTCTTGCATGCTGCTAATGTTTCGTGTGTTTTTATGATGTGATATGTTGTCATGTAGGTACGTTCATGTTTCAAAGCTCTATAACCACAGACTTTTGGACTGTGTGTGTTTGTCCATACTGCACCTTCATTGCGGCTCAGCTCTATAACAGCAAACAGTCCAATCTTGATGATCTGCCAGAGGAGACCAAGCACCAGGTGAGGTTTCCCCTCCTTCAGATCTTGAGCTCCAATATTGACAACCTGGCAGCCGATGGCCGAGGCTGAATTCAGAGCCAAGTTCAGATTCTCCTGTTAGGAAAGATAGTTGTACACACAATTAAAAAACAACAACTATATTTTAAATGGATGCATACAGTAACTAGTGACATTACATCTCACTAAAGCTAAAGTAAGCATCTGATTAACTAGTTAAACCACTAACCAACCTGTGTGGTGAAAGCAGTGAGTTTCTTTTTATTTATGGTTCTCTCATCGATGGTGTCAGGAACAGAGTGGTTGATGAGTTTACTGCACAAACACACGTGAGACGAAACACATTGGCACAATGAACTGACTAACAACAAACATGGTTACAGTTAATAGATACATGTGAAGATCAGTGGAGATGAATGTACAGTAAAATTAGTGATCAGGGTAGATAAAGACCCTTAAAGATAAAAACGTAAATAATACATAAACAAATACATAACAAGTGACTGGTGGTGAAAAACATTAGATTGAGTGTTTTAATAAAGTTGGAGGTTTACCAAATCAGGATGCCGTCTGTCACTGCTTTAAACAGAGCTCCAGTATTGGGGTTGATGGGCAGGAAATGTTTACAGTCTGGATCATTCCCCAAACAAGAGTTGATATAGTTTGCAAAGGCAATGCGCTCCTGATCTGAAACACAGAGGAGTGTCACGTCACTTACTTTCCCATATCCATATACTTTCTGTCATAGTTTTGGCTTAACAGCATTGATCACAGGTGAGAGCACCTGTCACATCATTAATATTAGTGCTAATGATCAGATGAGTTATCTAGCTTTACAAACCAGAGATTGAATGTTGAGTTCCTTCACTAGAGATCTCGCTGGTACCCCCAATGGCTACGATGCCTTCTTTCTTGTTGAGAGCTTTCTTGAAACCCTGGGCCATCTTGTCGTCCTTCAGTTCCTGGTAAATCTTAATGTGAAAAGAAAAACACGCTAAAATTAAAGTCAGTCACACCGTGGTGGCACATATAGAGCTTTGCAACTGATATATTTTGTGAAACACAGGAGAAAACATCCCAAAAGGAACAAATGCATTTTGGCCGCAGAACCATTTTGTCTCACCAGACATGACGCATAAGAACAAATCTGATGTTTATTGGCAGTTAACAGCTTTAAGCTGCATTAACACCACCCTCTGGATTGGAGTGCGCTCCATTTTGCTGTTTTTACTTTTGAGGGTTTAGTACACGCTCACTCATGTCACAGTTCCCATTTGGATCCGTTTGGCATCTGGTCTCACTGGAAACCAGAATTCTCAAAACTTGGTTCGTGAATGAGAACCCAACCACTTCTCTGTTGGCCAAAAAGCCCTGATAATTTATTTAAAACTTAGTGTTTTAGTTTCAGTTGATTTGTCAGTTGAATGAAGTCAGTCGAGCTATCAACACTCAGTTGCTAGCATGCACATTTTTAATAAAATTGTGACTAGTTAGTAAGTTAGTTAATTAATGTTACCTACAGCCGTGAACTCTTCAAGACTGATGTGACTGTCTTTGTCTCGGTCCAGCTTCTGAAGGAGTTCTCTGATCTGATATCCAGGCAAGGGGCAGCCCACCTCACGGAAGAGATTACTGAGTTCAGAGGAGGAGATGTAGCCATTACCATCGATATCTGGAGAGGCGCGGTGGAGGAGAGAGAGAGCAGTATTTTATTTAGAGACCATGAGGATTCAGACAGTATCTTCTTCATTTTCTATTGTAAACACAAGGAGTCTTGATTCTAGATTAGGTTTAATCCTGAATGATGATGATGATGAAGAGTTGTGAGCAGTTACCAGAAGGATCCAGGATAACTACTGATGTGCATTTTGGAACTAACTCACCAGGAGCAAAACAAAGAAATATCACAGTTTCTGGTGCTTTTTTGCTGTTTAAAATGAAAAGCAGCAGCAACTTTAAGGACATTTGGATGTAGGGAACAGCAACAATATCTTGTTATACAGCTGACAGGGTCCAGACATGTGTTGGGAGAGATATTTAATAAGTGAGACTTGTTGTTCTTTGGAAGAACAGAACAGATAAACATTTAAGGAAATACAACTTATCCTGGCTAATTAATTGTATTACTTTTGGACAGGGAGAGACTCAGAGTGATAGCTGCTTTAAGCTACATGTCATCTGGCTCCGGCTTCATATTTAACATTAACAGACAAAAGTGAGAGACATTTGTGTATCAATGTTTCTGTTTTTCTCCGTAAATCCCTAGAAAAGCCTTGTCATCTATCAGATGATGCACACATACATCATCACACAAGGTAATACGCATGCTGTAAGAACATGTGTTAGTCAGCTGGTGCACCCCACTTCAAATCTGAATGTCTTATTTATCACTGCCTGATGTCTGCATTTTACACACACACACACACACAAACATTTATACTCACCCACTTTCTTGAAAGCCTCCCTGATCTCCTCCACCTCCTCGGCACTGACCTTTTGTGACATAGTGGCACCTCTAAAAATCGTACAGCAGAACACAGACAAATGCATTTAGGTACTAGAACACAATTTTAATAACATGTTTAACTGTGGAACAGTCAAATTATCGTAATTTAATTAAGCCAAATACATTTTAAAGGACAGTTGAGATGAAAATGACCTTATTTAACTTCTTACTGAACAGCAGCAGCTGTGGCCACAAATGACAGTTATTGACTACTGATAATTTTTTATTTAACATCTTAGGATATGACAAACACAGATTTGCTGAATATAATGGCTCCGAACTCTGTTAGTTCAGTAATGCTCTATTAGAAAATGTTCATTATTCGTTACATGTTTGTGTCAGCCTGAAAGCAAAGTGCAGCTCTGAAATACCACAGCTCCACTGAGTCAAGAAGATACAGTAGATAGTAGATGAAGGTATTTAGCACTACAGTTACATAAGACTAGAGGCTTACAACATCTAATATGATTTATGTAAATTGCCTTTGGTGTAATATGATTCTATAGTAGAGGACATAGAGATTTCCTGTTATAGTTTATGCAGATAACCATTTATATAATAAATATATATAATGTGTCTTCCTCAGACGTCACTGTGAAGAGTCAATTATGGATTGACCCTTTACCACCCCTTTAATGAAATGAATACAGCCATTTTTGCATGTAGACACAAATAAAATCTCTTACGCTGCTTCCTGCTTTCTGTAGCAACAAGCAGTATCACAGCAGCTTTATCTATCACACAACATGTTCAATAATGTTACAGAAAATATTAACTTACATATACAGTCCCAGTAATAAGAGATAATTTGATTATTCTAAGAGAGATCTTTCTGCTGCAGGGAGCAGAGCCCTGCTGGCTCATACTAGAAGATATGACAACTTGATGCATTGCATCCACTACACAATCAATACAAGACTTGTAGGCTATTCAGACAAAGCAAGCATTATTAGTCTGAGTTATCACTGTAGTGAGTTTTTTCATCTATTATAAGATGTGATCTCATGAGAAATCCATATCTCACTTAAATATCAGGGTCCACCTTACTGCTTTTAAAAAATCTGCTCCACTCAGGCCCCTTCTCTCCGTCTTTTGACAAATGTCCGACGTGTGTCACGCTCATGTTGCGACATTTGAAAGTAAACAAATAGGCTATGCTTCAGGGCAAACATGCAAAGGTAGTTGCCGTGCAGTCAGGACAGACGGGCACTCACAGAGCCACGAATGTGTCCAAAAATACCTAAATAAATAAACTGAGTTTGTTTCAGTCTTTAAGAAAATAAAAGCAGTGGTCAGATGACACATAACAAATATCAGTTATGTATTCACGTGCTCATTTGAATAACGAATGGAGAAACATTCTGCTTAATGCAAAACAGGCCTTTACACACAATATATGTACAATAATAGATACTGTACCTTTAACAACCTTAAAGCAATGATTACTGATTCACCAAGAGTGTGGACACACATCATAAGCCACACAAAATGTCCATACAAAATGCATTCTACTCTGTTTATAGAGACATGATTGTGTTTGGTGTTTCTTGTTTGCAATTATCATCATATAATTATACCAGTGTGAAAAAGTTGTTGGACAGTTGTTGGACCACAGACACATTATTTACACTTTTTACTCACCACCAGATGTCCCTGTTCTATGAGGGACAGACCTTTATTGTAAAGGAATTTAAGATTTGTCCTTGCTTATGTTTCCTGAGAAGTCATATTGAAAATTATAAGTTATAAAATTATAAATTATAAGATCAGAGAAATTACATTTATTGATTTACATTAAATAGTTCTCCATGAGAAATACTGACATTAGAGCCAAATTCAATTTCTCTTTTGTTAACATTAGCATGACACACCATTCATGTCTGCACTCCTCCTGACACACTGCTGCTGCTGCTGCTCTGTCACACTCCAGTATTATTCACTTCTAACATAAAGTGAGGAAAACTGCGATACACTTACTGTATATGTCCTTGAAAGAATGTTAATTTTATATTATAGGCTGTGAGCAGAACACAGGAGCACTTGTCTTTAAAGTACAGTCCTACTTAATGCATGATAAAGCTAGGTTTTAAACTAAGTGGTTCATTAGCATACTCGAAATAAAAGCTAGCATAGCTAATTAGACTATAAAGTTACATACAGATATAAGAGATGTATTCATACAATTATAAGAACAAAGCGTGAATAACATTAAATAGCAACATTTAGTGTTTTGTGTGGGGAGAAAATTGAAAACTGGCTTTTAATGCTACATAAAACAACATTTTGTGCTTGTTGCCTGGTGTTAGCATATTTTTGACGCACACCTCTAAATGTGTGCTGAGTTAATTAAAAGGTTCACTACTGAAAGGTAATAATGAATAATGAAATATAATAATGAACCTTTTTTTTCTCTGCTGCTCTAAGCACTCTAAACACAAGTTCTTTCCCAAGTGACTCGGGAGAAAACGCCCTAAAAATGCCTCTTCTTACCTGAAGTCCGCTGGTTCAGTAAAATCACCCAGGGGTATGAATATCTGCGGCGGCCTGTGTCTGCTCCTCTGCCCCGTTTTTCTTCAGCTGACACCGCCCGGTTAGTAGGACCGCCCCGCCCCTCCGCGGCGCTCCTTCCCCAACCAACCCTCCTCCGGCTCCCTCCCATCAGCAAGAAGAAGAAAAACACTCAAATCTTCAATGAAGACTTTTGACATTTGATAGCTTTGTCTTACAATAACCTTTGTTACAAACGACGTTAAGAAATATATATCTATATCTATATAGACAGATAGATATATGCTACACTAATATTTGAGTTTCTTATTTGTTATGCTAATGCTAATTTTAATATAAAACCAGTATAAGATACTAGCTTAATTAGCAAAATGCAAACCTGTTTTCTGGTTAAAAAGTGAAAAATAGGAGGGTGGACCCATGGAAACTACCTTTACAGGCAAACGCACTAATGACAAACAACTATTTTAGGCTTTTTATGCAAAGTGTCCGACATTAAGCAACAAGCATTTTTGTACTCAACAGGTTGTCACTTGTGGGGCCTAATATTGCTTCCTTTAAAATACTGAAGAAAATTACATTTGCTTCTGTATTTAAGAATAAGGGCAGAACAGTGATGTTTTGTTATGCCAATATCTCATTGTTCCTCAGGGGCAGCCTCACCCATCCACCACCTAATGAGCAATATTAGGCAACACCTCCATTAAAGCCTGTAGCTGGAAGACATCATTGTATTGACTGTCTTACTGTAGCTGTCGCCTAAGATTATAAAATGTATCATGGTCAAGCATAATGAGGTAGATTGTGTCTGATTAGTAACCTGCAGCTGATTAATTATTGTCCATTCTGCAAACAGACTTTGTGAGTTAGTGTAACTTTTTTTGTGTGAACTGTCAGAGACCTGCTGGCGTTACTAGTCTCTACACGCAGGAATTCCTCCTTTCTCCCCTCTCCACCTTCTCCTCCTCTCATTCCTACTCTTGTCATACCTTTCCTTCCTATCCCACCCCCTTCCCTCTCCTCTTGTATCTCTCTGGAGTGATGTGCTGAATCTTGTCAGAGTAAATTCCTCCTCTGTGGTAGAAAACCGAAAGAAATTTCCAGAATGCTCTGATTTGTCTGTTTGCTATTTTTCTGTACAGTGGTGGATTTTTATAAAGGGCTGTATAGTTAGTATTTCCCTGTCAAACTTGGCCATTATCAAGTGGTGCATTTTAATTTTGCTTTTGATATTGTCTCATTAGACATCTACTCAGTGTAGCAGTAAACTAAAGAGTGGGTGAATATGGTCATCACACAGTTAACAGCCACAGTTTATATAGTATCGAAAACTACTGACTTAATTTAACTAAACAAGTTGTATCCTGCTTGCTTTGATGAAGTTTTAATTTTTAAAGCAAAACGTTTATTAACGTTTATTGAAACCTTTATTTATTCATGCAAGGTTATCATAAAGTACTACATTTGAGACATTTTAGTTCAAACAGTAAAAGTATGTAGTTGCTTGTGGTTGATCTCAAGTAAAAATGTCAGTATGTGCCATATCTGCCCTGGATGAATCAAACTGTCCTCTCCAGCCATCTACTATTTTTGTCTTTGTTTAAAAGAGGACTATACAGTGATGTCAATGATCAGTGCTGAGACACAGAAGAAATCTTTTCCACATTTTTTGCAGAGACAGATATTAATAAAAAAGAACAGAGGCTCTCATTAATGTCCTGACATCCCCCATTAAAGGCTACAGTCAGTAATATATTAAGTAAAATAAATTAACTACAATAATTAACTATATAATAATGTGTTGGTGTAAAATTGGTTGTAAAATTCTGCTAAACCAAACACATGCAGAAAAAAGATTAGGAGATGATGCAGTATGCAAAATGTGACGCCCATCCTTTTGAATGGATGGATTTGAATATTCTGTAGAACTGCAGAACTATGCATATTTGTTGACAATGTGTGCATAGCAAACATTAGTTAACCATGAAGCTACATTACAATGCCATGAATCACTGAGGTAACACAGCATGTAGAATCACATCTGTCAAACACAATACTGTAGAACTGAAGTACTGTAATTGTGCATAAACTCGTTTAAGGTTCATATGAAATAAATATAACTTTTCTTACATAAATCAGTGCATAACATTAAAGCTGGAAACTTTACAGGCTGCCACTTGAAACATTTCTATTGTCATCATGGATCAGGTTCTTAGGGCCGTCGTCTACAAACCCCAGGGTTGGTGGTTCGACTCCCGGTTCCCTCCATTCCTGGCCACATGTCTAAGTGTCCATGGACAAGATACTGAACCCTGAACTCTTGGCACCTTAACGGGGCAGCCTGTCCACAAGAATTTTCCCAAGGAGATTAATAAAGTATCAATTATTATTATATTATTATTATTAATTATGACCCCTTTAATTTTGGTTAGGCAATGCCAGAATTACATCGTGTGCAATACTTACTGTACAAAAATTACATACATAAATGGAATGCAGTGCCTTAAAAAGAAAAAAAGCTGATTTTTTAAACTAATTACAACCTTCAGCATGCGATTTAAAGATTTGTAAAGATTTGAAAGATTAGTTGATGTTTGCATTCATTGAATTGAACTAAGATACTATAACTGTGAACTATGGCCTTTCATCTTTTTTACTGAAATGCATTCTAACTAAATTTAAAGGATAAGACTGCCAATATTCTGTATATTTTTAATACTGTCAACATATTGTTTGATACCAGAACCAAAAACGGTCCATTTTGCAATACTTAAAACACAGTGGTGACCAATCCTGGTCTTTGAGGGCCACTGTCCTGGTTGTTTTCCAACCATCCCTGCTCTTACAACTTCTGATTGGCTGAACACACCTAATCCAGGTAATCAGCGGTTGGTAGGGCAGGGATAGCTGAAAAGCAAGTGGCCCTCAAAGACCAGGATTGGCCATCCCTACTTTAAAACATCCTTATCCTGTAAGGGGCACTCAGCTCTAAGCTCACTGGTTTCTAGTTCCTATGAAGACATATAAAAAAATTTGACTTGCGGTGTTGTTTCTTGTATTAAGTATTTCCCTTTTCATGCAAGCGAATCAAGTCCCCTCCAACTCCTGATCTACTCCCATGTTTTCTTATGGTCTTACGCAGGTCAGCAGAGAAAAGATTGTGTTAGGTCTGAAAGGCAACACTAATGTGTTAATCAGTGTGTATCAGGGAGTATACTCATGTGTGGCTTTGGGAAGGTTCTCTAGAGAACAATCCGCTCTGCCCAACAGGCCACACCCATCTTAAAGTGCCCCCTCCTCCACTCATTTTAGCCCACTTGTCCTTATTTGGTCACGCTGGCAGCTCGGCCGGTGATTGGTCGAGGACTAAAAACTGTTTGATTGAGACACACACACACCTGTGCAGGCTTGCACACACGTCCACCCACTCTCAGCATGTCTTATGTGTGCACACAAACACACACGTATACTGTACACAGGTACAGACATGATCTAGATGTTGCCTCTATATTATGTCTGAATGCAGTGAAAATAATGCTTTTACATTATGTTTTAAATGTTTCCTAGACAGGGGGTCCAGTTGGCAAAAAGACACAGTGCATGTGTGCATCTGCAAACAAATTATTATCTTTCTATCTTGTTCTTTTCTTTTGCAGGTGAATGGGGATAATCGCTGAGGCACTGAGAAGTCCACAGCAGCATGCCAAGCCCCCCTCAAAGTGACACACATGCAGCATTTGGAGGAAGTCGCTTATCAGTTATTTCAGGAAATTGGACAGTTTACCACCGGGAGACATTTGCGTCTGCGTCTTTCCAACCTGACCACATATTTTATAATCATAGATTCTGCAGTAAATATTACTGCCCATGTGTGGTTCATAGTCATGTTTTCAGAATCCCAATCATGTTTTTATAGGCTTAAGATGCTCTTCTCTCTGTTTTTTTTAACTGTTATAGCAACGAGCAGTCTGGATTCCACAAAAGTCAAGCTGAAAACAATCATGTAATGAATAAAAAGTATCAAATTTGACAGATTCTGGTCTAATGTGAGCTACTTGATGACTCCGTAAACAAGGGGAAATAGTGACCTCTAGCTGACACACAAAAGAAAAACAATAGGAGACGTCTAGGTTGTATTTGTCACATACTGTATATGTTTATTACACAGATAAAGAAAGAGGTAAACTATGAATGTGTCACATTTTTCACTCCATGAATTGTACAATTATTTAAAACACTTGTCGGCATCGTAATGATTCTCCCAGCGTTGTCGCGTTCAGTCATAGGACTCTCCTGCAGTCTCCAGTTCAGATAAAATGGCTCTGGATAGTAACAGAGAAAAGGGGGTTCAGAAAAATAAAAACATTTGATACATGACACTAATGCATGAGAGAGACTGGAAGGCCTGATGGCTCTGCTGCTTTTAGAAGAAATTCTACCACAAACATTTCCTCTGTGGATTAAATTTAAATTATAAAAAAATTTAGAGTCACGTAAGGTGCAGAGCTTAGATTACTGCAAACAACTCTGTGGAGGAAAAAATGATTTCCACTTCCAACAGAATAACATTTTCTCTTTGATCTGCTCTTTTTCATTTAGTCTCTGACAGTTGAATGGGATTTGCCCCTGTTCATTTTTCTTTTGCTAATTTGTTCATCCATCACAGCTGTCATCTCCAAACAGCAAAGATGAGAGCTGGGGAGGAACTCGCAGCACCACAGCTCTGGTGTTTGTAACATAACAGTGATCGGCCGAAAAGATGTTATGAATACTAGAAATCTCAACAGTTTTACCTGTAAGAACATAAATGAATACTGAACCTGACTGCAAATTCTTTTGTTCACTGTTTTAAAGGCAAATAAAAGATGTTTTATTCATTTTTTGGGACATATTATTTTTGTAAATATCTACAGTCAGATTCATAGGTAATAGAACAAAGATATGTTTTTTTTTGGAATGTGTCCTCTGTACACCAACACACTGAATTTGAAATGAAACACTCAAGATGTGAGCAAAGTCAAGACTTTCAGCTTTCTTTCAGGGGGTTTAACAAATGTGTGACACTAACCATTCAGGAATTACAGCCACGTTCATACACACACCCCATTGTTGGGGACTTTCTTTTGGATATATTTCTTCCCTTAATAAATGAAACCATCATTTAAAAATAGCATTTTGTATTTACTTTGGTTATCTTTTATGTAGTATTAAAATTAGTCTGATGATCTGAAGCATTTACATGTGACAAATATGAAATAAAAGGGGGCAAATACTTTTTCATAACACTGTAGTTCACAATTCTGAAGTTCACAGTCCCAAAAAACAAACAAGTTCACATTCATTTTTTAGACATCCCACTCCTGAAGTCATCTCCTATTTACATGCAATATGTGTTTTGTTGGTGATGGTGGTGGTATTGGCAGTGTTTTTTTTAAATAATTGACACAGATCATTTGGCTTTAAACGCTCCTGAAACCCAACAGACGTATCATCTCCACAGTCCCTGAACACCTCGCACACACACTGAGTAAACAAAGCCTAGAGCCCAGCATTCACGCGCAATGCTGCGTGTGCCATTCTCAGTCTGACATCTAACTACACCACTCACCTTTGCTCTTCAGTCAGATCAAACTCAGCCAGCGTTCTCTTTGCCAGCTGTGCTCTTGCTGGCAGACAGAAAGCTGCGGACAGCTGAACCAGGTCCACTGCTTCCTGGGGAGAGCCGTTGGTTTGACACGCTGACAGGAAGTCGTTCATCAGCCAATCACTGGAGAACAACAGCAAGGAAATACACAGTCACAAACAGCTGGAACATTTCTGCCAAATCAGTATCATCAGAAAAAGTGTTTAAATGGATTTGTCGGCACAGATTCACTTTGATTATTGATTTTTTTTTGTTAGAGTTAATCATCTTTCAGTGACTAATTTTATACTTGTACTAGTGTTTACTGTGTGTGCCGACACCTCCAACTTGCTGTCATGACAAGTTAGAAACAGTAATTACCAGCTAAAAGTGTCTTATGAAGTGAACAATATTTTTTGGTTGGTGTGAAATAATGAACATGTCATAAATTAGAGTACTACATGCAGAGCTTTCTTTATAGTTTGTATGTGGGCAGAGACTTACGGAGGAACTCTGTTCTTGGATTTGAAGATCTGTAGCATCTCCCTGCAGAGAGAGGAGTCGATGGCAGTCATCAGATACATTTCACTTTACCATCATTTGGCAGTGAGCATGACGAGTCAGACTACAGTAAAAGCTCTCCTATGACAGATTTACAGCCGCGTCTCTCACCAAGCCTGTTGGGTCTTGTTGGCTCGCAGAAGCAGCGAGGTGATGTGTGAAAGGGCGGGGGTGCTCCACTCCAGACTAGGCCTCCCTCTCTCTCCATCAAAGACACTCTTTACATCCAGAGCACACTGTGCAAGCGACTCCTGAACCTGCAGGCACACAGACAGGGTCAGGCTGACATCGTAACGTCATGTTTTTAAATGGTGGGAAACTGGAAAACATTGAGACAACGGTAGTGATAGTTTTGAGAAGAACAGTTTGAAAATCAAATCCAGCTTGTTTGTTTGTACTGACCTCAGGACTGTGTTTCTCTCTGGCCATCAGGGTTAGCAGCTCCTCTACAACATCCAGCTTATTATCATGACCCAGAGAGCTGATATCTGGAAAACAATTACATGAGACTCAGAAAATGGAGAGAAGATACTGCTGAAATGACTTCTCATGATTTATCCAGTGTGTCTAATTCATCTCTCAAAATATGTACCAACTGTAACTGTAGCAGTGTCTTTAAACTCACCTTTCCATATAGTAGGCAGCAAATCAAGGCGACTGTCTGTGTCGAGAGCCTGCAGCAGATCTTTAAGCCCCTGTGGGTTTGGGTAGTACAACTAGAAACAGAAAACAATATTAATTTCCAAAAATAAAAGGTAAGTAAAAATTATAGTTAAGTATGTATCTCACACAAGGAAGGATTCACAGAAAATAATTCAAACATGTTAAATGAAGATGATCTCATCTTGTGCAAAACCAACTGGAAACAGCTATGTGTTCTGTGATGAAGTCCAAAGCTGCACTAATCTGTTTTTTTTACATTAACAACTGATCAAAGGACTGTGTGTTACGGTACAGGTGTCGCTTGCAGTGAGGAACCCACAGAGAAACATCATAAAAGTACAAAAGCAGTAAAGAGCTGAGCAGCTAAAGAGGCTGATATTTTCCTTTGAGTTGGTGGAGACCAAAAACAGAGCGTAAAGATAGAGTGAATGTTAGATAGGCAAGTGTTCAAAGGGCAGAAACACAACCACAAAGGAATGTGCATTTTACTTCATGCCTGATGCGTAAATATACACGTGAGCCAAAACATTAAAGTGACCTCCACCTAATATTCTGTTGCTACTTGTGTTTTAGATTTTTGTGCAGACATGTACTGACCGAGGGAATGAGCCGTCTGTACCACTTCAACACCTCGTCAATGTGCTCCATCATACACAGCAGGTTGAAGAAGCGGCCACTGGAGAGAAGAGAAGACAGGCTCAGTTACAAAGGACACTGCACCAGGATTGTTTTTCCATTTTGTTTTCACCACTTACCAGTAAATACTGCTCTGGTAGGAATCTCCCAGCATCCTCCAGTTCTCCCCCACTTCTACAAGACTCTGGACTTCATAGCCCAGCTCCAGATCTTTATTGTCCAGACACTGTTATAACAAAGATGAGCAGAGAACATAAGTGAACAAATATTTATAACATTTTTATTTGTAAAAAACAAGTAACTCAAAGACTTACTATTCTCATTGCACTAGAGAAGAACAGGACTGGAAAGAAGAAGAGAAAGAGTCAGTGTTAAAATACATCTACTAATGAATAAACCTCTGCTTCTTTATACTGGAAATATTGCTACTTTTATTTTTTAATATTCATATTCAAACGTGTGCCATCAACTCATTATACACAGACTAAACACACCATCATCAGGGTCTTGACAGGTGACGCTGCATCCAGCCAGCTCTGACATCACTTCCTGTAAAATGTCAGCACCGCCCTGCCCAGAGTTGCCTGGAGATTAAACAAACTTGCTTAACGTGATTTAGCACAAAACATCTTTATCTGTAATATTCAAGTAATGTAACATCACACTCCACTGCTGTGTTTACCTGTTTTGTAAAAGACTGCCAGGATGTGGTCGAAGGTAGCCAGGCTGGGAGCTACACACACACACAAACTTGTAAATGAAACACTACTGTAAAAACATATGAATACAAATGTGGAGTTCCAAAAACAAGTTAGAATGTGTTTGTGTGACAGTGCACACGTGTGTTCTAACAGTTACAGTACCTATTCCCATAACCTTCATCTCATTCAGAGTCTGCAGAGCTTGTGTTTTGGCCAAAGAGCCGCAGCGTCTCAGAGCTTTCAGAATACTATTGAAGGTCAGCAGGTTGGGTTGAACTTTCTGCTGACTCATCTGGTTCAGCAGCTCCTGCAGACAAACAAAGAGACACAACAGTAAAAAGAGTTTACTGTGTAGAAATGTTTCGTTTGCTGCTGACACAGATGTGAACCCGTGACAGCTCTGCTCTGAGTTATAACTGTGGAATAACAATGTTGCTACATTAGTGCCACACGTGACTGAAAGATTTTCAGAAACATTTAACACAAACTGCTAATGTGTTCTTATGATCAGTACATCAGCTCTGTAACATTATGTAAAACAGCGGAAAGGCTCTTACAGTAACGAGATCCCATCTCTCGTATTTATCTCTGACTTCTGGAGCTGCTGAGATCAGCGCGTTGAAGATGTGGACGTCAGCTGGAGACAGAGGGTGGAGTAATTAGACATCTGCTTCCAATAGACAGAATTTCAATGGGAAATGAATAAAATGAATGCTAACACACCATGTATATGTTAAATAAAATGGTTGTCTGCAGGTTTTAGATGGTTAGATTTAATTCTTTGGCACCATCTAGTGCTACTATTAAGAAAAACCATGATAGAACATACACACTTTCTATACAACTAATGAGCTCATTTCCCCTCCTGTTGTCTCTTGCAACTCACCAGTCAGTCTGTTGTTAAGCAGGTCTGTGTACATGCTGAAGGCCTTTGCATAGGCTCCATGCTGAGCAGAGAAAGAAACACAAACATAAGGATGCACCAAGATTTTTCTGCCACCACGACCAGCACCAGCAGTAATCAGTGTGTTCATACCTTCACCATGCCTCTGATCAGAGCAGAGTAACACTGTGTGTCTCTCTCTGGCAGGAGGTTAAAGATTCTCTCCGCGTTGTTGTTTTCTTTCCATGTGAATTTCATGACGTCTGAAGCCCGATGGACCCTTGCTTTCCTCCTTCTTGTCTCCTCTCCTGACTCCCCCTGAACACACACACACACACACACAAAGACATACAGCACATAAAAAACATATACACACATAAAAGAATTGATAACATGTCTGACGTCAGTGAGGCCAGTGTATTATTAGATTCAGTCAAGTCACTGAACATCACCCTGAGGTTTGGATAAGGTCTGACTCACCGTGTCCTCCGTCTGTGGCCCCCCTTCCTGGACAGGGTTTCTGTCACAGTAGAGACAGATCAAGTTCAGCAGGTCATGAATGGTTTCCATGGAGACTGCTGTGCCTGGATAAATTAAATTGAAGCGATTTAGTAAAATTCCAGTAACATTTGTAAAAGAGAGAGAGAGAACATATATTGTATAATGGTGTGTGTTCTGTGTTCTCACCAGCTTGCAGCAGCTGATCGTACATGTCAACAGCAGCTGTAACTTTCCTCAGGTTGATTCGTTCCTTCAGTGCTTCCTCGCTCACCTCCTCAAGATGCAGTGACACCGTATCGGGCATCAGACACTACACACAGACACATACACACAAGTTTTTCCCAATTCAAACCAACACTGCCTCCAAATGTACTCTCAGTCGTGTGTGTGTGCTTCTTACTGGTATATGTGGTTCAGCAAAATCTTTGGTGAAGAACTTAGGGTTGTTGTTGACAAAGTATTTGGCTGCAGCTCTCCCAGACTCCTGTGAGAGCGAGTACATCTTCTGCAGAAAGAAAAAAGAGAGAGAGTGATGTATAACTATGTGACAGAGTGTATCTTTTGTTATCATGTCTGATTCTGAACGCAGGATTATTCTGTACAAGAGTATTTTTTATAAAAGCATAGTGGGTGTTACAATTATGCTACACGCTGAAATAAAGCCAAACTAGATAAGGATGCGAAGATGATGTGAATGGACAGACGTTTCAGACAGCACCTACTGTCTTATCATTCAAGAACAACAACAAGTGGACAGTAGCAACAAGGCAAACGTAAATGCAACTGAGTGATATCAATGGAAGACAGTGAAAGACCTACAAACTCAACAGAGGTCCTGGGAGAGAGGTAAGGATCATCCTGGAACTGATATGGATATGCTGTAGGATCCTGGTAAATAAAGAAGGGATTAGATAAGACACATAAAAGGCTTCATATCTACATTGACACAACAATGTCAAACAATGTCTGAATCCTAAACTCTCACCCTGCTGACAGTTGAAGCCAGAGCCTCCAGAACAGCCTCTTTGCTCCTATTCATTAAAAAGAAATGTTAATTTACTGATTTAAAGGATATTTTCAAGGACAAATACTTGTTAAATCAGTTTGAATATGAGAGGCCACCTGGCTGCCTGCATTACATGGCCCCTCCTGTAATATATGGACACCTACCATGTTTTCTTCCTGGGAATGACAATTGTCTCTGTAGAGTCTGAAACATAATTGAGAAAATGTGCATGATATTCATTTGCATTTCCTATTATAATACTATAAATAACTATAATACTGTAAAACTGCCTATAATGCAGTGGACAGCCTATGGTCAAAGACTGGTTAGATTGATCTCAAATCTCTATTGATTGTGAAGCTCCACAGACAAGGTCATGAGTCTGAACCCACCACCCTGTGACACCTTTTCCAAATCCAGTCCAAAGACATGCAGTTAAATGGTGAAAATTGTGAAAGTGAGTGTGAAGGATGTTGTGTCTGTATCAGCCATGTTCTAGACTGGCAATGTACAAGCAGGTACTTCTCAGGAGCCTCTCAGCTGGGTAGCTCACTGATGTGTTTTTGGGCAACAATTGACATCTATGGCTTTCTTAAAGTTCTTGACACAACAATGTGTACTTTATATCCTCAAACGATTAAAATATCCTCACATTAGTAATGTTTGTACTGACAAATGTTTCAGTCATGACCAAAAATCGTATTCCAAGTTACCTTTATTAGCTTGAGCAGCTTCTTGTTGTAAAACTGGAGTCCAACCAAAACTCCTGAAAAAAAAGTAAGTAAGTGTGACTAACTACAGAGAGATATAGTTTGTTATGGGCGACTTCAATCCTCTAATAGGCTGTTATCTCCCGTTCACACATTTTGTCTTGTTAGATTAAGCTCATTAAACATTTAGGTTCAACACAACAACATTATGACACAGCAGCACGAGAATATTCAGTGAGACCAAAGAGGAAGCTCAATGTTCAGAAAGCATGAGTGCATCGACGACTAATGACAAACACCACCTGTCATCTAGTCAAAGTTACGTGTTCAACACACTAATTAAAAAAAACATTATATGAAACATTTCAGGTAAACTAAAGATTGGACAGTAGCACACCTGCTTAAATGTCAAACATTTTGCTAACATCTGCTCCACAGTTGTAAGAAATCGACATAGGGGAATGACCTCCTGTCAAATGATGCTAGCAGCAGCTCTCAGGCTAATATAACAACCGACATTACGCGACTACGAAGTCGTCCTGAGGGATATTCTGGATTAAACACAACTGTAAAACATTTAGTACCTTTGACCCAACAACTGCTGAAATTTGGTGAGCATAAAACGGCTGTTTCTCTGGATGTAATGCCCTACGTGCCTCCCGGGCGCCGCCATGTTGTTACAAACTGAGGGCTTCTGGGAGGGAGAAACCATGTAGCGTAGAATAAGGGGTATATAAAATAATAACAAAATGTCTTTAGACGACACAGTATAATTTTCACGCATATTACATTAAGACAACTTTAATATTATCCAGTATATATAATATTTTAAATGATGCACATTCACTGAGTTTGTAGAAAATGATTGATATCTGTGTTTGAGTGTCCCCTGTAATGTGAAGTTTGGTTTGACGGTCCCACGTGTGGAGAAGGAGCAAGTTGGTGTCGCATGCGGTTTAAGTGTTCGCCATGAATTTATAACAGAAAACACAAAAGTCTGAATAATTCTACAAAATGTTGTTTGGAAAAGAAGTGCCATGGCGGCGTTTGGAGGGCATGTCGTTTGGCATTTACTCTTCGGAAGAGATAAGGTCAGAGATAGCTTGTTAGCTTTTGGCTTAATGCTAATGCTAAACAATTGGAACCATGAATGCTCATGGCAACATGCTGTAATGTTATCTTCTAGTAGGTTTATTAGCAAATCACACACGCGTTTTAAGCTAAGAGTTGCTGTGTCAGTGTTAATAATAACATGTTTAGTGTTCTGTTTTTATTTGTTTTCTCACTAAAACTGATTGTTTTGCAGTAGCTGTAAATGTTATTCAAGTTAAAACATGTTTTGTTGTTTCTTTTTCATTATACACGATAGCATAAAACAGAAAATGCTGTAATAGAATTAGAAACCATTCCAAACTGTTATGTTTCTGTTGTGTTTCTCTTTTATGAGAGTCTCATAAGAACTGGAGTTCTTTGAATTGACTCTAGAGATCCATCAATATGACACTAAACACAGTAATGCATGCACAGATATGAAAAAGCTAGCATAACTGTGGGTAGTAGGAAGTATAATAATGTATTTCTGTTATCCCCTGTTCAGGAAGTTGAGCGTGAAGGCAATCACTAACTTCAGGTTTCTCGATGCTGTTGGAAATGTAGCCCCAAACAGTCTGTATGATCTGGCCCTGGGACCAGCAGACAGCAAAGAGGTACGTGTCTACTGAAGGATGTTACATTCAGTGTGCTTTACAGTAATCACACATCTGTAACATGCCGTTTGTGTATTAGAGCCGTCTGTTCTTGACCTATGCTATATCTTGTTGAGTTTAAGGTAAGATTGTGAGCACTTACTTTAAGCAAATAATAAGCAAGTTACATTTTGCTGTGCTACTATTACCTACAGGTGTGTTCAACCTGCTGTCAGGACTTCAACAATTGTCCAGGACACCTGGGGCATGTAGAGCTGCCTCTACCTGTATACAACCCACTGTTCTTTGATGTAAGTCTGTTCAAAAATAAGGTACACACATGTACTTACACATGCTCTACATACATGTTTAAACTGACTGTTACTGGGTATAATATTGATAAACACCTTGAGGTTCTCTTACTAAAACGTGTTCCAATTTATCTGCTTTGGTTTTAGTGTTTTTTTTACCAGTGTTTTTAATTTCTGACTCTCTCTTCATTAGAAACTGTACCTGTTGATTCGTGGTTCGTGTATGGCGTGTCACATGTTAACGTGTCCCCGAGCTGCTGTCCACCTGCTGCTAAACCAGCTGAAGTTAGTGGACCACGGAGCCCTGCAGGAGGTCTACCAAATAGAGCAAGTTCTCAGTCAGGTGGGTTTGGATTTGCAGTGGAGACAAAATTTGGCAGGATCATACAGACTAAATGAATGCCACTATAATCATTAAAAATCAATAAATGCAGATTAAATAATCGTTCTTGTTCTCTGGTTACACTTTATGCTGTGAGTATGTGTGAACTTTCATGTTTTCTGTGTTAGCATCTGGAGGAAAATCCCAAAGCCACTGGAGATGAGATTGAGCAGGTGCTTAAGGAGTTCACAGGCACAGTAGTTGCAGTGAACTCTGAAGGTTCAGAGAACATCAAACCAGTAAGTACACACTAACATGCAGACACATTAGCACTTAAAATCCCAAAATATACAACTACATTAACCATATTGTGATAGTCATTCATTTTAACCATATCATGCAGCCTTGGTGGAAGCACACTATCCTAATATTGTGTTTGTGTGTGTATTTCAGATTAAACACCTCGTTGAAAAGAAAAGCAGTCTGATAAATGACTTTTGGAAGGTTCACATGAAAACAAGGAAATGTCCTTACTGCAGGTAACTTGAAAAAATGATGATTCAGTGGACTTAGTTACTGCTTTCTAACCTTAACCCTACACCACAGTATTGGTCTTATGGAGCCAGATGTGCAGTACTTGCAGAGAAATGGGCTGGACGATGAAACAACTGACCTCCCATTGGCCACAATGAAAGAATAGTGTCTATGATCACAGTGAACTATTCTGCCTTTTATTCCTTATTTTCTACATTCAGCAATTAAGTACAGAGCAAAAATGCTTATTAAATGTATGATTATAATAAAATCAAGCTCATTGAATGGTGGTGTGTGAATGTGTGTGTGTGTGTGTGTGTAGGAGTGGCAGGTTTACAGTGCGTCGTGAACACAACAGTAAGCTGATCGTCACAATGCCATCAGGAATACAGACCAGTGGAAATACTGATGGTGAGTAATATAAAACAAATGCTGAATATTAGACTGTCATACATACTGTGTGTGCATGCAGTACATAGATTACAGTACTTTCCTTTTTTTTGCCTTTGCAAAAGATCCGATGGCTGGAAAACGAGTGTACCTGACCGCCAGTACTGCCAGAGATCACATCAACAAACTGTGGGAGAAAGAAGGTAGACTAACAGAACAGCTGTCCTCTGTATGACCAACCCCGCATGTATGATACAGGTTTTTAACGGTGCTGTGTGAGTGCTAAATCACAACACGTTTAAACATTTAAAGATGAACATCTTAATCATTGTCCATCATTGTAGTGAAAAGCAAAACTAAAACCCCATCCATTAGGACGTTGAAAAGGAATAATTCTTTTTTGTTTCTTTTTTTACACCTCAGGTTTCTTCCTAAAGTGTCTATTCTCTGGGCTGGAGGACGGCACGGCACCACAGGAAGGGGAGAAAGGATTCTATCCTGACCTGTTCTTCCTGGAGCTGCTGGTGGTCCCACCTTGCAGGTACAGGAGCTTAATGAGATGCACAGTTGGAATAAACAATAGACTCAAATATGTGTGCACTAGAATGTACCATTGTTTATTATATGAAAAGACCAGTATGCAGATTTTAGTGAGGTTGCGTGATTCGGTTATCTCATCTTTCACACACCTCACCCTCTCTCTGTCAGGTATCGGCCAATCAATCGACTGGGCGACCAGATGTTTACTAATGGTCAGACAGTCAACATGCAGGCTGTCATGAAGGACTGTGCAATCATCAGAAAACTTCTGGCTCTCATAGCAGGGGAGAAGAATACTCAGGAAGAAGAGGTAAGATAATGTGCGCATGTGATGTTGTCCCATTAAGTGCGCAGCGGCGTAAGTGCGCAGATCAAGTTAAATCATCTTTTTAATGTGGGACAATCAGCCACAGAACACATCAGCCTGTCTTCTCTCACCATGTGTCAGGCTCCTGAACAGACGGACCAGTCGTTTCTCTCTGGCATCCCCGGGCAGACGTTAACAGATAAACTCTACAACATCTGGATCCGACTACAGACCCACGTCAACATCGTCTTTGACAGCGACATGGACAAAATGATGACGGAGAAGTACCCTGGAATACGGCAGGTATGACAGATACTGTGGACATGCACAACCTCACAAGGTAACAGAATGTATTCCCAGGTTAGGAGCAGAGTACTGGTTACTGTGGTTTTCCAACTGCCCCCCAGCTAATGCTTCAACATGAATTATAAGACAGTATGACATTCTGTTACATGGAAAAGTGCAGCTGACCAGCTTTGATGTAAATCTGTAACTGTCCTCTCTCCTGTCAGGTCCTGGAGAAGAAAGAGGGACTGTTCCGCAAACATATGATGGGCAAACGAGTGGACTATGCGGCACGTTCTGTCATCTGTCCAGACATGTACATAGGAACCAACGAGATAGGAATCCCAATGGTACATCTGTTGCTCTCTGGTCCATTTTGATGTGTCCTGGAGAATTGCTCTTTCTCAGCTCAGAAGAATATGATCTGAAAACTCAAATGAACTAAACTCATTGTCACTGCTGTATTTTCTTGCAGGTCTTCGCCACCAAGCTGACCTACCCTCAGCCCGTCACTCCGTGGAACGTGAAGGAGCTTCGTCAGGCCGTCCTTAATGGGCCTAATGTCCACCCTGGTGCATCCATGGTGATAAACGAGGATGGCAGGAGAACCATCCTATCAGCCACGAACTTTGCACAGCGAGAAGCGGTTGCCAAGCAACTGCTGACGCCGTGTCCTGGTCCACATAAGATGTCGATGAAGATCGTGAGTTAAATACTCTGGTTCTAACTGTAGCCATTTACAGAAATAAAACCTTTTAGCATTAGCGGTATCACCCGCCACTCTGTTTTTATGTGTCCAGGTGAATCGTCACATAAAGAATGGAGATGTTCTATTACTCAACAGACAGCCAACTCTGCACAGACCCTCAATACAAGCCCACTGTGCTCGTATCCTACCAGGAGAAAAGGTAAGATCTAATTCGTCTAATTTAATGTAATGTCTCTATTATAGAATGACCCACCTGCTGCAGGAGGCTGTTCCATTGCTGAGTTTTACTTTACATGATACATATCACATTGTACTCGATCTTCATTAATGTTACAGGTACTTAGGCTCCACTACGCAAACTGCAAGGCGTACAATGCTGACTTTGATGGAGATGAAATGAATGCTCACTTCCCTCAGAGTGAGCTGGGCAGGGCCGAGGCCTACACGTTAGTCAGCACTGACCAGCAGTACCTCGTCCCCAAGGTGGGTACATGCACACACAAGATTGTCATTGAGTAGAACACAGTTTGCCACAGCCCTAAATGTGATTTCTTTCTATCTCTGTCAGGACTTTACACAGTATCTCTCTCTGCTCAGTGGCACTGAGCTTGAATCTAAAATATCTCCATAGAACAGAGCGCATCAGTTCAGTGTCGGCCTCCTCTTTGTGTCCATCTCCACCCAGTCTGCACGCTCTGACTGACTGGTCATCTTTTTATTAGGGCTGTAACTAATGGGCAGCCAGTTGTCATGCTGACATGTGCACATACTTATTTACCTTTTGTGATTATATAATTGCATAAGCTGACATCGTGATTGTGATTAGCTTCATCGTGCAGCACTAATATAGATATAATATAGATCTACCTTAATATATTATTTCTACTGTATCACAACTTTTTTTATTGTGCTTTTTCCTTATTCTGTATGTGTTCTCATTTGCTGGATTTACCTCTTGTATATTCAGATTTTACAGTTGTTACATACTCAGGTACACAAACAGCTCTGAACTTGTGCTTTTCTCTCTTTACATCTGTAGGATGGAAAACCTTTAGCAGGTCTGATCCAGGATCACATGGTGTCAGGAACTAGGATGACGATACGTGGCTGCTTCTTCACCAGAGACCAGTACATAGAGTTGGTTTACAGAGGACTGACTGACAAACCAGGCAGAGTTAAACTGCTGCCACCAGCCATATTCAAACCACAGCAGCTGTGGACAGGAAAACAGGTAATTGCCCTTTTTTTAGTTTAGCATGTGCTCCTCTGCTCTCTTAGGAAGTAGGCAGGGGCTTTTATTGAATTTAACAACTCAGCAACTGTGTCCTTAATGTGGTGTTTTCTGTAGGTGGTGTCCACACTCCTGCTGAATGTCATTCCACAGAAAGCTGTGCCTCTCAATCTGGTTGGCAAATCAAAAATCCCCAGCAAAGCATGGATCAAAGGCCCACCACGAGCAGCTCCGGGATACAAACCTGACAGCATGTGTGACTCACAGGTACGCACACACCATTTCACTTTGTTTGGCTCAGTGGAGGTTGTCTCCAGGAAAATAAACAACTTATTTGAAACGTGCATGGACAGCAGTTTGGGTAAGCGACTCAGCATTCAACATTTAAAATTTAAAATGTGAGCTTTCCTTGTTCACCAGGTGGTGATTCGTCAGGGGGAGCTGTTGGTGGGGGTTCTGGACAAAGCTCACTATGGCTCTTCAGCCTACGGTCTGGTCCACTGCTGCTATGAACTGTATGGGGGGAAGACCAGCGGCAAACTGCTCAGCTGTCTGGCGCGACTTTTCACTGCTTACCTGCAGCTGTACAGAGGCTTTACTCTGGGTAAGAACCCAGATACAGTAAATACAGCACACATGCCCAGATGCCACATGGGCAATGTCTGTTTTTGATTTTGATTGTTTTATGTTTAAATCTATTTTGTCTGTGTGTGTAGGTGTTGAAGACATCCTGGTGAAACCAGGTGCCAATAAACAGAGGAAAAAAGTAATTAATGAATCACTGGAGATTGGCACCAAAGTAAGTTGTAGCACCAGTTTGTTCTGCTGAAATGAACTGTCTAATAGTAAATAACAGTAAATGAGTAGAAGGATTGCAGCTTTGTCAAATTCAGTGCTTCCTCCTCAGTGGATGCCACTGGCCAAAATGGCTGCTACAGTGAAGGTGTAGTTCATGGGCCCCACGGTGCTTAAACATGGCTGCTGGGGATAAATATGTGCTACACACAATCACTGTCTCAAATCTGAACACTCTTTCCATTAGTTGAGAAGCTGTGAGATAATGCAGTGACCAGAATATACATTTAGCAAACTACCACTAGAGGGCAGCAATGTTAGATTTGTTTTCTCCCCACACACAGCGACTTTAAACACAACCTGTAACAAAATTCTTTTTGGCGGAAAAGGTGGTAGTGTTATTTTATAGCACAAAAACACAGAGTTGTTGTTTGTTTCTATCCCTCAGGCTCTCCAGGCAGCTTTCAACCTGCCCCCCAATGTGGATCAAGCGGATGCTCAGAGCCGCTGGCAGGACGCTCACCTCAACCCAGACCAGAGAGACTTCAGCATGGCCGACCACAAGTTCAAAGAAGTGGCCAACCAAGTGAACAATGAAATCAACAAGGTAACGTGTCACTTACTGCTGCTGCTCACATTCAGTACAGTGAACAGTGACTGATTCATTAAAAATCGCTAAGACCGTTCTATTCTGGTTTGAGGTGGAATCTTAGTGGAGCAGCTCGAGTTTTACCTGTCTAAATAAATAAAATAAATAAATGAATAAACTCCTCCACAAATGCATATTTCAAAAGGGTAGTCCATGTGCTTGGTCTCCACAGTTCACGGTGATGACAGTATTATTGATGAAATGCTGTTTTGTGTGTTTGTAGGTGTGTATGCCAGTCGGACTGCACACTGCTTTCCCAGACAACAACCTCCAGCTGATGGTCCAATCTGGAGCCAAGGGATCTACTGTTAACACTATGCAGGTACCCCACCACCATCACTACTAACACCCACCTTCAATAAAACATTATGACCTGTTAATTGACAAACACCTGACCTGTCTGTGGGTGTGTTTGTATGTGTGCGTTTCAGATTTCATGTTTACTAGGTCAGATTGAGTTGGAGGGCCGCAGGCCTCCCCTAATGCCTTCTGGGAAATTTCTGCCGTGCTTCCAGCCATATGACCCTGCACTTGGTGCTGGGGGCTTTGTCTCTGGAAGGTTCCTCACAGGCATCAAACCACAGGTACGTGAAGAGGCTGGGATGCCAAATGACACACAGTAAAGCTCTCTGTAGCTACTGTGAGTCCTTTTTTATTGAGAACCACTATCTTTAGCCCTTTCTATCTAGCAATTCACCAGGACTCTTCCTGTCTCTGTTTAATTTTGTTGTGTGCAGGAGTTTTTCTTCCACTGTATGGCTGGCAGAGAGGGCCTGGTTGACACAGCTGTGAAAACCTCTAGATCAGGATACCTGCAGAGGTAATGTAAACTTCACTGCTTGATAGATCAGGAAAGGCTGTAGTCACAGTGCTCACATGATCATGGAGTAGCATTACATTTAAATTTCTTTAGAAACTCTTTGGAAAAGAAACACATCTTAGATACAGAAAAGTTAACAAGTATACGTCACTTACAAATGTCAGTCAGTGTTAAGGCAAACGGGTTTGTTATAGACAGTGGGTGTAAAATCTCAGAGATTATATAGCATGCTCACAGCCAGCAGTTAAAATCTGTACCCCTCTCCTTTCCTATTTATTTTGTTTCTCATTTCTTCTGTCCTCCCGCACACTCCCTCTGCAGATGTGTCATAAAGCATCTGGAGGGTTTGGTTGTTCAGTATGATCTGACAGTGAGGGACAGCGATGGATCTGTGATCCAGTTCCTGTACGGTGAAGACGGGCTGGATATCCCCAAGACTCAGTTCCTGCAGCCAAGACAGTTCTCATTCATAGAGGACAACTATGAGGTAACACCGAGAGAAACGCAAACACGCTATTGCTGTGAACATATGAATAATTACATGTTGTATGCGTATGAGTATGAGTATAGGTAGCTCTGATACAATCCAGCAGACTCTTTCTTAATTTATTTAAGAAAATAAGTCATTTTTATCTTTATCGTTTGTGTATGTAGTAAAAGTTTAATGTATAAGTTTTGCTCTGACAACAGTTTCAGATACATTTTAAACAAAAATGAGAAGAAAAAAAAATCTCACTCATGTTAAATTGACATTTTAATTAGATTTGAATGACTTAAAGTAGTGTGATGTTATGTTAAATATACTTCACTCATGATATTGCTGACTTCGTGATAGTGTTTTGGTAAATCAGGTAGACCACAGGTTTGACATAAACCTCAGACTAAAGCCAGTTACTGTAAGTGGCATGATACCTGGGTTCAGGCAAAACCACAGCTTCCTTTTCTTCTGAATCCTAAGCCAAAGCGAAACTTCTGACAACAGCAGACTGATGACAAAAATGAGTATGGAAAAAAGGATTGCAGCTTTGTCAAATTCAGTGCTTCCTCCTCAGTGGATGCCACTGGCCAAAATGGCTGCTACAGTGAAGGTGTAGTTCATGGGCCCCACGGTGCTTAAACATGGCTGCTACACACAAACATTATTACTCACCTACTTTAGCTGAAGTAGGTGAGTAATAATAATAATAATAATTGATACTTATTATTTTACTGTACCTTCCTACACAGAAAGCTCATAATTACAATTCAGTGTTGAAAGTTCTCTTCCTGCTGTTTTTTTCACTTCCTGATAGGTCATCAAGAGGTCCCAGGGCCTGGATAAGGTTTTGGCACATTTGGATCCTCAGTCTGCTAGTAAACACTTTGCAGCCATCCAGCACTGGAAAGCAAAGAGAGAGTTAGCATGTCCACGGAGAGGTAAACACTGGAGCAACACGCGTCTCCTGCAGAAAAATAATCTCTTATTTTTAGTGCTGTTAATTTTGCTGCAAATCTGAACATGCAGATTTTTCTCATTAAGCTTCTTGCCAGTGTTGGGCAGAGAGGTAGTGCTGTTGTGGTTTCTGTGCCTATTAGGCGCTCTGGGATATATGTAAGAGAGATTTTAGCGGGAAAACCAAACACAAGTTTGGGGGACAAAAATATGATTGTTAAAATGTATTAGCGGGACGTCAGTGGATTATTAGATCGGGATGATTCAGGGAATGCACAGGCGAATGTTTAGCGTACTTTAACATGGTCGATGTGAATATATTGGATGTCATGCAGTGTTGGTTATGTGTGTTCTTTAGGAGCGTTCCTGTTGTTTTCCCAGAAGAAGTTAGCCAAACTGAAACAAACAGAGTCAGATGCCCACGTCAGAGATGCTGCAATAATGCAGGTATTTATGAACAACAGAGTAAAAATAATGAAGCAATCTGTCAGTTTTGGTCGCACTCTGACCTAGGCTAACCTAATTTGAACCATGCTCCCTCCACAGGTCGTACAGCAGTGGCGCTCTCTGGATGAAACTAGCATATCAAAATACAGGAAGAAGTCCTTGCGTTGTCCGGAGCCCTCTCTGGGCTTGTTCAGACCGGACATCTGTTTTGGATCAGTATCTGAAAACTTCCACGACATCACAGAGAAATATCTGCAGAGCCGGGGCCAAACAAGTCATGACAGCTTAGACACCCACAGGTACAGATTTTTCATGTTGAAATTGAAATTAGATTATTTGAAATTAATTCAGCCTTAACTTAATTATTATACAAACTTAATTTATAATCATTGAGACAATGAGATGTGATGTGGGAAGTGCATCAGAGTCAACGTACAATTTATACATTAATGATATCTGGTTTAAATTAAGTCCATTTTACATGACATCCTGTAAGATTTTACACAAAAACACACCAGATTAATACTTATTTGCCAGTGGTTTGGGTTCACTGAGCCTAAAGGTCAATCATTCCTGTAATAAACTTGACCTTCATGGATATCAAATGTCACGGTGTTTTTATGTCTGACATTCACGTATGTATGACAGCTGTGTGGAAGCATTATGTTCTACGTGTTGTCCGTTCTTATGGGAGTCCTTCTGTCCCATTTTTGTATCTTTAATATCTCGTGAACACCTTGAGGGAAACCTACAAATTTGGCACAATAATAAAGCTGGACTACAAGACATGACATTTTATCCGTGTTGTCCTTTTTTGAGGTAAGTCATTATTCGTCTGTGTGTGTTTGCAGCCTTCGCCAGTTGTTGCATTACAAGTGGCAGCGATCACTGTGTGATCCAGGTGAAGCTGTGGGTCTGCTGGCAGCCCAGTCTATAGGCGAGCCCTCCACCCAGATGACCCTCAACACCTTCCACTTTGCTGGCAGAGGAGAGATGAACGTCACGTTGGGAATACCTCGGTAATGTCACTTGACCTCGCTCTATATGCAGATGGGGCTTATACAGTAACAGGAATGTTCTAGATGTGTTGTTCTGGGTGTTGAAATACTGTAAGCAGAAGTAACGTGGTGAAAAACTGTCAACATGTCTACATGTCATTGTGTGAATGTTTTCAACACCACGGTGATACACGAAGTTATCCCTGACAGAGCTACTTATCTACACAGATTTGCATATTGCCACAATAATCTCTAGACATCGGTTGCCTCTATAAAATTGCTTCATATTAAGTTAAAGTTTTACATCCTCTTTTTATGGGACTGTGTTTATATATGTGCCTCACAGACTGAGGGAGATTCTGATGGTGGCCAGCTCCAACATTAAAACTCCCATGATGAGCGTTCCAGTGCTGAACAACAAGAAAGCCTTGAAGAGAGCCAAGACTCTGCGTAAGAAGCTCACCAGGGTTTGGCTGGCTGAGGTAAAGATGAGCTCCTCTTGTGTTTTGTCATCTTTTGTTTGTTTGATTTGTCTTCTTGTGTTGATGGAAGTGTGAGAAACTGAAAGACTACCACTCACCACAGCTGCGTGTGTGTGTGTGTGTGTGTGTGTGTAAGGGCAGGTGCTGCAGAAGATTGATGTGGTTGAGTCTTTGAGGATTGAAAATCACCGAAAGCTGCGGACATTCAAAGTCAGTTTTTGCTTTCTGCCTCGTGACCGTTACTGTGAGGATAAGCTGCTGTCGCCCCACCAGATCCTCGACTATATGGAAACAAGGTGTGTGTGTGTGTGTGTGTGTGTGTGTGTGTGTGTAAGTTTGCTTGTACCCCCCTGTATCAGAGTCCATTAAGAAATAACACTAGAAATAATATTTTTCCTCCTGTTTTTCGGCAGATTTTTTCGTCTCCTCCTCGAAGCCATTAAGAAGCGCAGCGCCAAGCTGGCCTCCATCGCCGTGGAGACGAGGAAGGCAACGCCCAGAGATAAAGACCACGATGGAGATGGAACAGCTGATGCTGCAGGGGTCTGTTTTTATCTTTTATCCCCTTGAGCATTTTAGTATTAATGTTACTGATGTTTTGAACTTTTCCTCCTCAACAACCAAACAAATCTGTATGATCTTTTTCCTGTTGCATCTCATCAGTTAGATGACGGGGAGGGAGAAGAGGAGAGAGAGATTGTTGATGACCAAGAGAACGAAGGAGATGCTGACGCTTCAGATGCCAAGAGAAAAGGCAGACAGGAAGAGGAGGTATAGTGACAGATAAAATACTGCTCCATGCTGAGGCATATTTTTTAAAGATGAATCCCTGAAAAAAAAGAATGCTCATGTATCTCCTGTACACTGAACAACAACAACTTTAGACTTGTCTAAATATTCTTATCTTAACTAAATTCGAGGTGGTTAGTAAAACACTGCAACTGAGTTGTTGAGACTAGAAAATATAGCTGCTGCTTTCATGTGTCGGACTGTTCTGGGGTGAATGTTGCAACAAGCATGAGATCTACAAAGTGAAATCAAGTCATACTAAGGCACAGCAGATGCTCACAAACACATCGATACACACATCTAGTACACACTAACATGCTAGTTTAGCATGCCAGTGAAAACCCAAAGTATTGGACAAATGGAAAAAATTGGCCTGATGGTGGCACTAGATTTTTTAATTTCTTTCATTTAAATTGAGTTCTGTGTGTACCACCTCTTTTCTCTTAAAACTACGCTGAAATTTTGTTTCCCGCTGCAGGTGGATTATGAGAGTGAGGAGGAGGACGTAGGTGATGACGCTGAAGATAAAGAAGATCATGTGGAGGAGGAGGAGGAGGAGGAGAAAGTGGAGAGCAGTACTCTGGAAGAGGCTCCGCCAGTGTCTGCGGAAACGAGGGTGGAGAGGAAGAAGAAGAAGAGAGCAAAAAGAGGTGGAGAACAGGAGGGAGGAGGGGAATCCTTGAGTCAGATGAGGGTGAACTATGTTCTGGAATCAAACCCAGCGATAGAGAGATACTGTTACGATCATCAGCATGAACTCTGGTGTGAGGTGAGTTTCTGCGTGTCAGCACAAAAACATGAAAGAGATTCCTCATAGCTCTCATACCAAGAGGGATTTGTCCTGCTAACAACTGTAGCCACCTTTTCTCCCTGTGCAGCCAAAACATAAACTGTCTACATAAACTGTTAAGAACACTTAGGATTGTGTATTTGCTTTTGTCAAGTCATACATTCTCACATTGCACATGTCATGCTATATTTATGTAACGGCTGATTCTGCTTTCTCCAATAAATACAATATTAATAGTACAGTTACTTGGTAGAGTGGTTGCAGTATTGGTTCTCTAAGGGACCGCTGAAAGGACATGTGGAGTACTGAGAAATACTCTGTTACAAGTCCTGCTTTACTTAAGTGAAAGTGTATGGGCATCAAAATCTACTCAAAGTTCCAGAAGTAAAAGTACTCAGAATGCAGACTGACTATTATGTGTTTTATATCCTTGGAATATAGCTATTACATGTGTATTTAATTAATTATTAATTATACATTAATACATTTATACATATACACAATACATTTCTGTAATAATGCACCTAGTTACAGTGTAGTTACTATAATTTTAATTACTTAATGCACTGCTCAGCAGTTTGTGAATGTTTGTGGGGATCGAAGTCTTATCTAAACCTACAATATTCATCAGAATTTATTATTTTTTCAATTGTTGTAAATCTGCAGAGTACTAGATAAAATGTAAATGTAGTAAAGTAAAAAGGAGTCAAAATATAAAGTATTGTAAAATGGTAATAAGTAAAGGTACCTCAAATGTGTACATACACTACCAGTCAAAAGTTTGGACACATAGAAATGACCATGTTTGTGAAAGAAAAGCAGATTTCATAACATC